>VDFB02208798.1:0-44452 GCA_007258455.2 Sequoia sempervirens | reverse complement strand
ATCCATATCATCTGCCCTAGGGTGCCCCACCTTTATAATAATGATAGACACAAATAAACCATGATCATGATCAAGTGATTATATATATGTATATATAAAATGTTAAAACAATATAAACATTTACAAATTCAATCAATATAAACACATATAATGAACAACTTACCAATGGATGATAATCATGCCCCCCTTCAGTGTGACCATGCTGCCTACAATGTTTCTTAGATGTTGTGATTAAAAGTCGTCTCATCTTTAAGCCCTTGCAATTATTGCAAGGACAATAGCATTTCCCATCACCCTTTCTTTTCAATCTAGCCCACAATCTATCAAGTGTCTCTTCATTTTGTTATGGACTAATAGTATCTGACATGATTTTTCTTTGCCAAGCTTGACTATTTTGATCTTCAAAAAATATCAAACTCACACTCCAATAATTTTTATTCATAGATAGGTAACATAGTCTAATAATTCCAATATTTTACACCAAAAAAATTTGGCATGCAACCACCCCTGCAAAAGAGAATATAGTCTGAAGTTAATGACCCCAAAAAACACTTTACAATGCTAATTCCAAAACTTATTAAATTCTGATTTTACTATGATTTCCAACTATTAAGACTCCTAAAATTAGAATATTGAACTTGATCACAAAATTCCTACAACAATGGAGGTAGTGAGCTAGTAAGAGCAAGTGACCCATTCCTATGGAGCAATGAGTCGTAATCATCATTGCTAATGTCAATACGGATTTATCCTTTTAGTTAAAGATGCAATGTGTCACTTCTTATGACGAGCTTATCCCTAGGGCCCTCAACATTGAGAGATTCTATCAAATGTAAGCATTGGTAAGAGCATTATTAGGGTACAAACTCTGTACTGTGAGAAAGTCATAAACAATAACTATTATACGGATTAGTGAGGTTGCAATACCGTAAAGATTGAGACAATGTAGGTAATGAATAAAATCTTGCACCCAAAGATTTTAGCCAATAACAACATAATAATTATGTAGCTTAATGAAGACGGTAAATGCACCCACGATAATATTAGAATGACAGCCACTTGAGATGTGATAGCCAAAAAGAGGCTGAGTAGTGACAAGATAATAAAGCTCAAACCTTGCATAGTAAAGTGGAGATTTTAACAGTGAGTTTCCTTACCCCCTTGCTGACCTTAAGGATTTTTTAAATGCTTTTGGTAGTGTTATACAAGGCAAATGCAAGTAGGGAATGACTGTCCAAATGAAGTAACAGTGGTAATCATAGGTTCAATATTTCGCCAGCCATTAATATTGCAATGGAGGTAAAGTGGATTGCATGTTTGAGCGTTGTTTTGAGACTCACCCAAAGATGGGAAAATAGTGCGAATAATACCTTGTGGACTGCGGAAGTAGTGCGTCAATAAGGTTGAAGGATCTTAAGAACTACAATACCATGAAACAATGAGTCCCAGGGGCAGGCGTACCATAGGGCATAGTTTGATTTTATAGAAGGATGCTCAAGGAAAGGAATTCAAGTGATAGTGAGTGAGCTGTTTGAGATTGCAAATGAGGTATTACCCAGCCTTTTAAAGGGGAAGTTAGCAAAGCAATAAATGTGCAATAAAATCAAATCGCATAATAACAAACAATAACAATTCATAATGTTATCTCCATAATGCCTGGAGTTTGAAGACAAAAATTTCATTGTATCTTCATGATGAAAGTGGTGAGCTTAATGGTCAATCACTTGCAACCATGATTTTAAAACATGCTATTGTGCTTATGGAGGCAACATTTTCAGCAAGGCAGTGAGTGGTGGTTTGGAACAATGGCAGGTATGAAGGACTTGCTTTATATGAATACTATGCAGTCTAGCTTAAGACAACATTCTTAGAAGAGATTCAAGGTGGATTATGGAACTCAAGGGTTACCATGAAAAGCATTAAAGCAAAGACTGAGATCTATTTAAAAGCCACGGTCATGAAGATATTAAAGATGTCACATGCAAAAACCTAGTAGCTGGAGTAATGAATACAGTGCCAAAGAGGATAGTGTGCTGGGGCAGATTTAGGAGATCTCCACATTATCTAATTACAGGGAAATACATCATTTATTTATTTTTTTAATTAAAAGAAATCATTCTAAACCCTATATATGATACATTGATACTTCAAAAGCCTCTGAAGGAATTTCAGATTATGCAAATATATGTCAATTAACATTCATAAGGTTTAGAAAATCTTGATCACTCTCTAGAATAGCCCATTAAACATGGGTTGTGCTTGAATGCACTACATAATTGATATAACACAACCACTCTGATATCAAACTATAGGCTCTTTATTGTAGCAAGAGGTAATCACTCTTTGATCATGCTATAATTACATCCTATCCTATTAAACTTGAGACAACCTAAATGCACCTAATGATGATTATTGACACCTACATTATACAACCTGAATTAACTACATTATATGAGTGCCTCCATTTCTATCACAACATAGCCACATTAAACTTGGGTCACACATGAATGCATCCTGTATTTTGTTATAGCACAACGTATGACCAATACAATTATGGATCACATAATTACAGTCACAAGAATATGTTCCTCCATTGTGATCTTATGGTGATTCCACACAACAAAATCTGGACATGAAATTCTCAAAACCCTTAACCTCTAAAAATGAAATCTGATGAGATGTTGCTTTAAAATATGATTTTCAAACCTGGAACTACAAATCTGACTTCACAACTGAATTCTGCAAAAATACAATGACTACCCTCAACCTAGTGATATCTTCTTGAATTTTTTCTGATTTTTCCTAAGAAAATCGTCCTTAGTTCTCCACAAACTGTCTCAAGTAGAGCAAAACATTGTCGCAATAAATCAGGCGTGAACTCACTTTTCTTTATGTCAGCCACAATTTGATTTTTTTAATTTTTCATGTTTGTCGAACATTTGATGAAAATAATAGCCGACATTTCGACGAATATCGGGGATAAACTTTCAAAAAAATAAAAAATTACACATCAAATTTTACAAGCACCTGATGAACATCGAATTTTACATATTTTTTCGAACAGTTTCGTCGTATTTTGTAGTCAAATGTACATGTCATCAAAGTTGTCAAGCTACGAAAACTCACCTACATAATTTATTTTTGGCTTTTTGATAGTGGAATCTAGAGGAATTAGAAGTGCAGATCTAGGATCAAAGGACTATGAAATTAGGTTTTGAAACCTTGCTCAGAGACCCATTCACCCTAGGGCGAATCTTTCCTAGTAGGACACTCAACAACTACTTTTGGTGACAAGTACACATCAATTTATCCTTCTTAGATCTGTCAAAAGCTTGTGTTTTTTTTTGTGCTATCCTTTAAATCAGCATTTCAAGTTTTTCATTACATAATTGAGTTCATTAATCATTTTATTTTTATCTCCCCAAAGTGCATTTCAGTCATATTTTTCATTTTTTGTCATAAGGGAAACAATAGATCCCCTAATATGCTTGACTCACCTAAATGTTGAAATTCAACCCTAAATTTGGGAGATCTCTTTCCCTAATGAAATTAGAAGAAAGACAGGTACACCATCCTTATCCAATCCATTTTCATATTTACTCTATTTTTCTCTATTTCATCCCAGTGAACGTATTTTTCTTTATTTCATTTTGGTGAACTCGACATTCTTACACTATAATATTTTTTATTTGGAGATCTTTCAAACCATAGATCTAGGATTTTGCATTAGTTTGCATTGCATCTCATATAGGGTTTTTTAAATTACATGTCATTTATGGTTTTAAAATTACATTTTGCATTGTTTAAAACTTTAAAAATTAAAAAATTTACATAATTTTACATAATATTCTACATATTAGTGTTTTTCATTCATTTATATTAAAAAATTCAAACAAAATTGCATGTAGAAAGTTTTCATTTTGCTTCTTTTTTGTCAGAAAACTACATTTGCATTTCATCATAATGTTTTGGAAATCTATAATTGAAAGTGTTTGTTTAAAACCTGAATCAGAGACATTAAATATCAACTCATAAACTTACAATTTAATTTTTCAACCCTTGTGCAAGGACTCATTTTCCCTAGGGAGAATCTATCCTTATATATGTCATATTTTGAATTTTTGAACATAAATTTATCTTTGTTTGTTTCATATCTTTCTGCTTTTAGATCTCATTTTTAGTTCTTGGAATTACAGTTTTATGAAAAAAAATTCATTCAAATTAATTGGTCAAAACAAGTTCTTTGTTCAAACATAAAAACTTGCGTTCAAAAGCCAATATTAACATGAGTTTGGTAAAATTCATTGACATTCAACCTTGTAAGTTCCAAACCAAAATGTCTCTTGGCATTTCTTTCTCACAAATTGACATAATTAAACATGCACCTAATGGTCCTCTTTACATAGCCGAAATAATCAATGACAAGCCTACTAATGGGCTATTAATTGATCCCATGTGTGTGGAGAATTTGATCACAGAGGAATTCTTGTTTATGCATGAACTTTATCAAGACTCTTATGAACAATCGAAAGAATGGATCAAAACACATAATTGTTTTGCTTTCCCTATGATAGGTTCGATCACTCTCCCCTTAAAAGTATGACCGTGCAATTAAATGTACCATTCTAGATCATCCCATCATCAAACCAATTTCATTTGAAGCTAGGTTATCTATTTCTATGCTCCATGGATTTCATCCCCTTAGTAGTGCATAAATGCTTAAAATTCCCATTTGGTAATGAAATCATCACTATACATCATAGTGGTTTTAACCATGTATCTTACCATGGAAATTTCTCATTGTATTTATTTTGGCCTAAACCTATGGAACCTATTAAGCCTCGTGAGGACTTCTTTTTCAAATCTTAAAAAAAGTTCAAAGAAAAGCGCATAGCAAAATTATATCTTAGAAAGATCTCTCAACCCATGCTCGAGTCTCCTATCATTGATGAAATCATGATTGAACCAAAAGCTCTTCTGAGTAACCAAAACAAATCCATGACAAATCCTCTACCTATTTCCTATAAAATACCAAGATATAACCATACAATTCCCATTGTGCCTCCTAAGATAAAACAAGTTTATAAACCTAAAGAGAAAGTGGTTGATCAACCGTCCATGGTTCCTTTCATTCCCCCCTTGTGGGAATAAAATAAACCTATGGTTGATAAACCCGCTCCTACACAATCACAGCTTGAAAATTGTGCAAAAATAAACCAAAATTATAAAGAGTGTAGGCATAGATGTTGTGCTATTTCTCATAAGTTAAAAGAAGAGAATAAACCAAAAAAACAAGATCAAAATCTAACTCAAGCAAAGCATGATGATT
The DNA here is from genome assembly GCA_007258455.2 of Sequoia sempervirens. Lineage (NCBI taxonomy): Eukaryota > Viridiplantae > Streptophyta > Pinopsida > Cupressales > Cupressaceae > Sequoia > Sequoia sempervirens. Next base: position 39,123 of record VDFB02208798.1, on the reverse strand, counting down.
CTCCACCTTCGCCACAAGAAGCACATGAACCTACAATGGAAATTATCATTAGGCCTCCTATTGTGATTAACTTGGATGATGATGATGAGAATGCTAAGATTGATGAGGAAGCACATAATGAGTTGAATTTGTTATTTTCCTCTTCCATGAGCTTAGATGATAACAACTGTGATGATCCTCCTAGAAAGAGTGCATCACCACATGTTGAACCTGGTCATTGTCCTAGTACAACACTCGTTGTTGCCCCTTTGGCTATTCATCCCCCTTACACATATGATGAACAAGATTGGGATGTATACTACTATAGGTTGTCTCACATGTGTCATACTAGCCTTATGTCTTCTTTTTCATGTTCTTTGTGTGAGTGCATGTGTGTAATGTGATCCCCCATGTGTTTCTTGGTGTGTCTTTATGTTTGTGAGCCTACTTTGGATGACCCTTGTCACTTTGTTGGTACAAGGATACAAAGGAAGTAGATCTATCATGACATTCTTCTATTTGTATATATATTCTTCTATATGTCGTAACTATTATGGTTGTCATTTTTCTTGTGCTTTCTTTTTAGGGATGATGCAAAGCATCAAGAAATTTAGGTCTCTTCCATGTTGACCCAAAATTATTCTCCTCATATTTTCTCTCTATGTTTCATTCTTCCTTTTTGTTCGTTGTTCCATGAGTTATTTAGGGAATGATGATGATTCCAAGCTCAAGTATACCACTGTAGCAAAGACATACGTTGACCCCAAATCCATGGATCTATCATGTGTTATCTTAGGATTGCATGTGGGGGGAAACCTCCTTTTCATGACACAACTTTATTTGGAAACATATGTTTTGCATAGGTCTTTCCAAATAAGCTCTCATGTCTCTTTCATCTATTGGCTTCTATCGTATTCTACTTTAAAGAAATTTCTCACAAGATGGTGTTTAGAAATTCCTTTAAAGTGGGGGGCATTATGCCTCTTGCTTGTTTATTTCCTGATGTCATGACCTCTTGCTCAATCTCAACCTTGATTACACTAGTTCACCATGTCCCACAGTTTCTATCAAATACTATCATTCTTTCTTGTGGCATTTAGGGTGAATGGAGACTATAGTGATTAGGGAAATTTTTCCCACCTAGATGAGTGTGAATTGGAAGTCAAAAATTATAATAGTTTCTTAATCCATCACCTAAAGGATGTGGCCAACCATCTAATAAATACGTAAATACCAGGGAGATGTGTATTGGGGTTAGCATACGAGTAAGATTAGTTTTAAATCTTTGGGTTGACATTTTTCACACATCCATGTTTTTCATGTATCAGTTCTAAGATGCTATGTGCATGATGACTCTCATATTTTCAATTGGGATTCCTTGTAGGTGGAGTCAGATGGGCAACTAGTGTTGGAGCCCATTCAAATTTTGGCTCCATGGACATTGGCCCTTCGAGGCCGAGAGCTAGACCAGATCAGGGTCTATTGGAACCATTATGATGACATTCCAGCTACTTGGGAGGATTCCTCACAGTTGAGAGCACTATATCCTCACCTTTTTGATGACTTCCAAGAGGAATTTCATTCCTGGAGGGGAAGGATGTGAGGTTCACCTGTTGATTAGTAGACATTATGTTATTTTGCTTTCATTTAGACTAATACTTTATGATATTGTTCATGTTATGATAATTGAGGTACTTGACCCTATATTTGATTTTTATTTATGATTAAAATGCATTTTGTAGTGTAGAAAAATGTATCCCTTTTACATTTTCACACTTAATTTGGAATAATATTAATTTGGACTCAATTGTGCCTTATTTTTAGTGTTGTAAAGTGTACCTCTTTACACTTTCACACTTATTTAGGGATCCTTTAATTAATTGTGCTTAATATTTCCTTAATTTCCCCTTTCATTCAAATCCAAGCCTAATTTATTACATTTTTTGAGGGGGAAACCCGACATTCATTAATGCCTTAAAATAGCACTCCTCATTGAGCAATGTGTTTCCTAGGTTAGGGACCTACAACCCATTCACCCATGGGCGAATGGTTCCTCCCTTGGACCTAGCACCAAAATTTAAATTATGTTTATGGTGGTATTTTGACATATTCAAATCTATATTCATATGTCATCTTGTGCTATTTAAATTTTTGGAAATTAAGGATACATATCTATAAATATAAGGTTATTTCACTATGTTTCATCAAATATTTTGAAGAGAGAATTCCTATAGAAAAGTTTATGATCAAGAGCACTTTCAAGAGAATTTCAAGAGAAATTCAAGGCATTCAAAGGAAAATTTATTGAAGATCTATTGCAAAAATCAACATCCAATTGTCATATCAAAGTCTTCTTGCATCATGCATGTTTTTGAAGCTAATATGATGATGTAGGTTGCATGATCCATTCGAGCATTCAAAGCATTATTCCAAATCAAGATTCAAGGTTCAAGATCCACATCCATTGAAGCCATTTCATGCAAGTTGTAGATTTACATTCTAAGGTTTATTCAAGGGTTTGGTGAGTTGTGACATTGAGTTGTTCATTCATCATTCCTTCCATGCCATTTTGTTTCATTTCAAGGTTTGATTACCAAAATGGGGTTTGACCAAAGAAAACCCCCATTCACCAAAAACAAAACATTTTTCCATCTTGGTTTGTGTTTGCATATTTAGGTGGAAGAAATCCTAAGATCCTTTGAAGAGAAAAATTGAATAAGTTGTCAAAGTTGTCATCATCTCATGGAAACTCACCTACAAAATTTATTTTCGGATTTTTGAACCTAAAACCTAGGAAAATTGGAAGACTCAGATATGAAGCAGAGGCTCTTGAAAGATGAAAAAAATCCCTAACTCAGGACCGATTTTCCCTTGGGAAAATGAGTCCTAGATCAACTTTAGCAACTGAATTTTGGTGACTGGTAAACATCATTCCACCCTTCTCTAATTTGTGATCTGATTTTTAGTTCCAACAATATTAAGCTTAATATATTAGATCCAAGTTGTAGATTGCATTTTGGTACTGATTTACTATTTTTAGTTTTTCTCCCCAAAGTATTGTTTGACCAGGACCCCCATACTTGCAAAAAAAGGAAATCAATAGATTCACACTTTGACTTGATTCACCTAATTGTGTGGATCTCATTTCCTAATGAAATAGAGTGAGAAATAGGTCCCTAAGTGGTTCATCAACCCCATTTTGGTAACCCACCTATTTTTCTTCATTTCACATGTGTAGAATTGACAAATTATAGTTTGATAACTTGTATGTGCGATGGTGAATTGATAATTGTGATGCAAATATTAATTTTAATATTGTGATGAGTAAAATTATTAAGTTATAAATGAAATTTATGAAATGAAAATTATTGCTTACCTTGTGAAAATTGAATGAATTCTCTCATGTGAATTCAATAATTATGAATCTTTGAGATAATGTTAATTGAGAATTAGAATTAGAATATGATTATGATTTGAAATTCTCTATAGAAATTTATAATGTGAATGTGTATGTTTTATTTTAGTTGCTTCATCTATGAAATTTTATTAGATGCATTAATGTGTGAAATCGAGTGTGCAGATACACTATTCCACGACCAATGGAATTAGAGGTCTTCAAGGAATCTAATGTGACAAACCTTGTAACGTCGACTATACTCCATTTGGAGGGACTAGAGTCTAAACATAATTTGATCTATATGATGTGGGTTAAGACATGAGTGTGTGTTTCTGTGAGATCTTAAAGTTTTTAATTTTGAATTTTAAATTGTGTAATTATATTCTTGAGGGCATTTTTGGATTTAAATTTGTTTAATTCCTTAAAGGGGTGTTCAAAATGTTTTATTTTGTGTTATTTTTTCATTTTTAAACCCTTAGGGTGGTAACCCAATGGTTTGGTACCTAATTAAACCCATATCTTGGACTAAATCCAAGATATGACCCCTCTTAATTTCCTATTAAGAGGGGTGACAAATTTTGAAGTTATGGAGAGTAGATGAACTTGTTCCAATCACATCCCCGTTTTTCTCCAAGTTCCTTTATAGATGGAGATTTTAGGGGTGGATTTCTCAAGTGGAATCCTCCTACTTAATTGTTTTTTTGAGACTTTTAAGGAAGGAGTGCAAGAGACTCCTTCTTCCCTTAAATGTCTTCCACATAAGGGAGACTTAGAAGGGGTGTGTTAGGGGGATGGGAAGATGACAAGTGTCAAATCCCCATTGGTGAGTATCCCAATTGGGACTCTATTTAGCATTTCCTTTTGGGTAGTTTGGGGCTTCTTTTTTTCATGGTTACATTTTGATAATTTTCTAGGAGTTGCATTTTTTCCCTACATGCAAATCTAGGGCATGAAAAAATGATCATATACTTATTCACTATAACAATCACATGATTTTTATTTTAAATGGGTATTATCCTCGCATTTGGGGGATAATATTTTCATCCCATTTTATACACGTGCTTCCATTTATTTATCTTTTTCACATAATAGGAACTACTCATAAACATTTATGAAAATTTAATACCATTCTCTTTTGATATTGAATCCATCAATATCTAGGCATCGAATTTGATGGGGCATATCACACATCCTATCATAGGTTCATGCATGGATAGGCTAAGGGGACCATGCATATTCCAACTACTTAATGGCCCTATACTTGGGGACGTTTTAAATATTTCATTTAAATTCATGTTGTGGATATTGAGGGCCCAAATTAGTTCTAATTACTTAACAACCATACATATCATGTCATCTCTTTTTCTTTCATATTTGTATAGATTTTGTAGCCACACTAGTTCTAATTCCTTAATAACCCTATAAGACTTGACAACTCTTCTTCACAACCTTTCACATGTTTTCATATGATTCAATGAAGTAACATCATCATAAATCCATATTCAATCATCTTTATGTTTGTTCACTTGAAAGGAAAGTTACCCCAAGTGCATGCAATACAAAAAGATTATAATTATTTTTTTCATATTTCAAGGTACTACCTATGTTTTTTATTTCTTTTGTGTGTATTTTTAGAGATGTATCCTCAAAAAGAGCACATGTAAAGAATTATTATCATAGATCACATGCATGCGAAAGTGGATACTATATATAGAGGAGAAAAGTGTATACTTTAATTATCTCTCCATTCCTTTTGTACTCATTTTTTTCCATGTCCATACCTATGTTATTTAAGTTCTAAACTCAATGTATTATAGTGCATACGCTAACAATTTCTAGCTAATTCATCTATCTTTTACTATTTTATCTCATGTGTTTTATATCCAAAATGATTTTTATCCATTTGCCCACCATGGATTAAGTTATAGGTGTAATTATATCTCTTGGATAAAATTATACATGTAGACACATCCAATTATTTGAATTGTATTTTCACTCATCCCAATTTAATTCCATTATAGAACTAGTTTGTTTCTCATTAGAATGTGCATCAAAAATCTTTAAATTTGGCACCTATGATGCCATATTTAAAGACAACATACAATGCATAAATGAATGGATCATTGAATATATTTATTAGGTCATCACTAGATCCTTATTAAAAAATTAAATAATTAAATCACTTAAATAATTATAGACTTGCATCATGAGATATTGCATTAGGCATATTTCATATAATTTTTATCTTAGATGCTTTTATTACTCTTGTGGAAATCAAAAAGGGATTTTGACTAAGGAATAGGGAATTATTGAACTTAACCCTTATCACAATAGACTCCAATAGGTTCTCATTAACACTACATTAGTGTTGAATCATATATCAAAATAAGATAAAAAATTCCATAGGTGGGTTGTTCTTGCTGATAGAATTATGATAGGAACAAATAATTGTGTAATACGAGGATATCATGTGATCACATTTGAGAATATTAAAAACTAATTTGACACATTAGCTAAATGAGTCATCCTTTATAGATATGATTTTTCTAAATCAATATTGGATGGTTAACATATTTATATAGTCTATCAACAACATCAACATCCATCATTCTTACACCATCACTTAAGGGGGATTTTTAGATCATCCATGCTTAATATGGTGAAGATGATCCTTGGGTGGGATATGATTGATGATAATGGTATATTTATGTCTAGAGTTTTAATTCATATATATTTTAAGGATAAATTATGGATGATGGTATAGAATTTTGAGGTTTGTATGAGTATAAAAAATCTATTTACTTTTTTAGAGGGTGACTATTTGGAGGGATTGATTTATCAAGAATGTAAATTTAACAAGCCTTAGGATGTGTTAGCTACCATAAAAATCAAGGATATGAAAGAATATATATTATTCCTTATCAAGATGCTAGTACAATTACTAAGTTTACATGGGATTTATGTTTTTTAATTAAAAATCTTATTGTCTCTCATAATAATGGCTTACAAGAGATGGTGAGAAAAATCACTCTCATGTTGCTAAAAAATGATAATTTATAAAGGTTAGTGAGGCATGTATAATTAATAAAAGATGTATAGTTTGAGGGGCTAAAAGAGATGGATGGGTAAGTGCTTGTGTTGGTGGTGGTTGTTTCTAGTAAAGGGGTGTCAAATAAAGCCTATGACTTCAATCATTCTATCCTAGGTGGTCCATGAGTAACATGTGGGGAGTGTCAAAGAATATTTGAAGTATGGATTTGGTAAGGTTCGATATTGGTGGCTATTTGTTTATGTTTAAGTGTTGCTTTGTGTTTTTGGTTTCTAGTTATGCTCTATTTGGTACAAAAAATCTTATTAAGGGTTTTCATATTATTTTTCTATATAGTCTTGTCATTTTTTATACTATCTATTACTATGGTATTGTTCTTTACGTGTGCTTATTCCACTAGGCTTTGAGTTGTTTTTATAGACCTATAGTTCTATATCTAGTTGGCTATTACAATTATGCATAGGGCTAGGGCTCCTTAAAAGAACCCCAAAAAATTCATTAAAAAATAGTTTCTCTAGACTTTAAATGAACCTCCAAAGGAATTTAGATATTAAAGTAAATCTAATAGGATTATTCCATCTCTGCATTTTTTCTTATTAATTAATTTTTATGGAAAATCTAATCAAAACACTAGACACAATCTTGAATCATTTATCATATAATGATCCAAAATTGAAATAGAATGAAATCATAGTTAGTTCAATTTCACATCTAGGGAGGATTTATAGGGAAGAATTTGGAACAATATTTTGTAGCAAGGTTTGGCCAAGAAAATGCTCCAAGAAACCTAGATGCATTAAGAAAGATACTTGTTATAACTAGAAAAAGTTTGAAGGAGTCTAAACTTAGAGTGTAATGTCATATAGTTTTTTCTAAATGAAATTGGATCTAACAAAACTAATAAATCCATATAAGTTCATTTTCTGTATCTAAAGGAGTGATGAAAAAGAATGAGAAAATATTGGATGCAACCTAGGGTTATACAAAGAAAATAACATAATTTTAGGGTTGGTAGTCTTAGATTCAAAATAACTAGAAACTTAAGAAAAAGATCCAAAATAAGAACAAGTGAAATAATTAAAAATGTTTTAAAATATCCTAAAATCTAAGTGGAAATTTAACCTATAAAACAAAGGGGTCGATGATAAAAATAGAGAAGTGATAATATGGTAATTTAAAACAAGTGGATGTGAAGCGAGTATCTCTAGGAAAGAGTGAATCATGAAATAAAATAGGAAATAAATAGGGATGTCTTAAGAAGCATCATACACATCATCAAGGGAGTAGTTAAAATAGGAATTCTATGATAAAGAGGATCCCTAGTTCCAAAAGAACTAAGATGTGTTGAGATATCAATAATCATTAATAATAAAAGCTTGGATGCTTATACTTTATAAGTTATCCTTTTAGATAATTATAATTATCCTAGATTCATGGTAGTTATTTTTAATAAAATTATTTTAAATAGAGGGTTTAGGTAAGATGAAAGATTATCCATTAGATATTTTAGATTAAGCATTGCTCAAAGGAGTTTGTCAAACTATATTATTGTAACATGTAACCAATAATACTAATTTAAAAAGAAGAAGAATAGAGAATAGAATAAGGAAACTACAATAGAGGGATAACACTAATATACCTTGGGAAAACCCTCTTATGAAAAAATATCCTCCAAATTATTAAACCAATATATTATAAATAATGTTGATATTTACAATACACTCTCAACTCTAGAGGAATTTTAAAAACATAAAAAATATATAAAATAAAACATAAATATCCATACCATGCCTTTAATATACAGGCCAAGGAGTCTAAAGAAACAACTAATATTTTCCCAAAAACTATCAATCAAAATCATGGGCCCCAAGTATCAGTCAAATTCTAACACCTCACTCCAATAATAACTCCTCAACATTGAATATAACTCCTATTTTTATGGTTTTGAGCCCTATGACCATGGAATCCAATTATAACTCCCATGCACTTTGGTATGAGGAAATAATAATACTTACAAACCTATTACACAGGGCTATAAATATCAATAAAATATACTATTCCAAGCCTACTGTGTATCGCCTAATCAATTACTCTTACAAACATTATAATCCTAATTACATGTGGTGAAGAATGTAAACTATTGATCCTACATGATTCAACCCAAGGGGGACACCCATTTCCATGTGGCCATAATTAGTTATAATGTACAAATATTAAAATATTCTAACTAAATTTAGAACATGTAACATAAACATCAAACATATTCCCCTATCCTAACAATCTCTCACTTGTAGACATTACAATAATTATAAGGGGCTCCAAGAAAGTGAACAAAAACTTTAGGGGTTGGTTCCCATAACTGTCCCACACCATTTTAATTTATCTATTCTCATAGTCTTTATTAAAGTATTTGTAACATCTAACATGATGTCCACCATCTCAATCAAAACCTAATTATCCTCTTTCATGTCATGAATAAAGTAATAATGAGAATAAATGTGCTTCATTTATGAATGAAAGGTATGGTTCTTTACCACTATTGAAACTCTAACTATCACAATGGATCACAATCATGTCCTCTCTCAACCCAATATCTAAACACAATCTCTAAATATAGACTACTTCTTTATAGGAATGGGTAGCTTCCATATAATATGCCTCATTCATAAAATAAAATAAACACAACTTGTCATTTTGTCTCATCCAACTAATTACACCACCTAATAAGGTAAACACATACCCACTAGTAAACCTCCTATTATTAACATCTCTCCATAAATCCTTAAATATCCATTATCCTAATCAAGACCTATCCTCCATGGTAGATAATCAAACACTTTTATGTGTCTCTAAGTTACCTAAAGACCCTCATAACTATAATCAAATGCTTCTTTCTTGAATGAGCCATGAATTGGCTCAATGCTCCCACTACTTGGGAAATGTCTTATTAGGTGTAGACCACAACATATAAAATTCCACCAATTTTTACACTTGTATATCATACATGCCTCATATCCTCTATCTTATATGGTGTTAAAGAAAACCAATTGGTATGTAATTCTACAACCTAAATCATACAAAATATATTTAATATAGTTCCTCTAGCTTATCTAGTTTTTCCTATTTACTCCAACCCTCCTAATCTCCATGCCATGTAAAATTAGATCTCCCAAGTATCTCATAAAAAAAAAAGAGATTAAAGAGACCTTCTGATATCCTTATTATTAATAAAAATAATGAAGTGAAATAATAGTAACCAATCACCAACATTTTTGAAAAAAACATAACAACTTGACTTGATGAGCTAGACAAATACCAATATTAATAACATATAAAAAAATTTATACAAGGATTAAAATTAAACCATAGAGAGATATTTTGTAATAAAATTCCTTCTATCAATAGCCCAAAGTTCCCTTGATATGAAAATTATATATCCAAATCACTATATAGAAAATGCTATATAAAACATATTTATTCAATCCCAAGGTCAAACACAACAATGCTAGATCAAATAATCTAAGAAGATGTAAGATTCTCAATAGGTGTAATGGCATAAATTTTCACCCCATGAAATTTACCATTAATTTACCTTCATTTTATCCTTACAAGTCTGATGATGCAAAAACTCACTACTTTTATCCTACTTTGCACACATGTCCTTGTCATTTTGTGTCGATGAAGGGAATTTTTGTTGGAGATGCATGCATGTCGTACATACATCTATGCACTGTGCTAACATCTTGAGAAGATTTTTGCATCAATAAATGGTAAAGACGTTATGATTCACTATCACCTACGAGCATAACATCTCCTTGCCAAATCTTGACCACCGAGAATGACTATTTGCCTCCAATTTTCCCATTTAATATTAATTCAATCTCATTCTCAACCTCTCTATTCATTCCATCACTCACTCTCACTCTCTAACACTTCACACTTCACTCTCTTGCTCTTGATCTTCATTTCTACACCATCTTCTTGTTCCAACACCATTGTTATTGTAGGTTCTTGAAGCTCTTCTCCATTGGTGTGGTGGCTTTGCTCTTCTCCTTTCTATATCAGCCTTGAGCGCTCATAGAAAGGGAGGTGATATTGTATCTACTTGTTTACTTGCATTATCATACTTGTAGAGTAGCATTTAGATTGTTGTTGCTCTCTACTTCTTTGTGTCTATCCATCTACCTCTTTATCACTTTTCAATATCTCATTTTCTAATGGTTGTTCATGGAGGTGGGAACACCGAAAGGGGGACTTGACTGAGGAAAATTCCAAAACATAGCCCCAACATTTTTCTTGTTATTGTTTGTGTAGGTGTTATTCACTTGCTTGGAGTTAGCTAGAAAAATGGACCTTGAGTAAGTTGGCATTCTTCCTCTTTCTTTGTCATTTTTCTATTAGAGTAGCTTTCATAGTATTCTTCTTGTTGTACTTTGCATTTCTGTATTTTTTTGTCAAACTATAAAAAACAAAACATTTGGGTTATCATTAGACCCTATGTGTTTCTAGATACTACTTAACCCTTTGTCCATACATGACACCAATGTGTATTTGAGAATCCATCGCGGTGTGCTAAAGTCCAACCACCGCACTATTGTCCTTTGACAGAGAGTAGTTTGGTCTACAGTTCGAGACCTTTTTTGGTTAGCTCACTCAGTTTCAAAAAAAATCTATCATAAACATAAGGGAAATAGAGTCTAATTTTCTCTTCCTTTTCCAGCTTATTAAGTAGTTTGAGGTAGTTTAGGGAAGTTCTCTCCCTTAGAATCTTCTGTGACCTAAGATTCTTGGGGGCAGTGAATCCCCCTTCTCTACAATAGGAAATAAGAACTCAAAAAATTTAAACCTAGGAATTAGCCCTTATCCACTAACAATGCCTTATACTTCTCAAACTAGCCCTCAAGACTAACACCTCCATAGTTCAAAACCTATAAAGATTAAAAAAAAAAATTAAAAAAAAAAAAAAACATCTAAAAACTAGGTGGGTTATACATATAAGGTTGCATTTTCTTTCAAGTGGATCTCCTTAGGAGTGGTTTATAAGATTGGTTCTCTCCTTGTAGTGATTTGAGTCTCATCATAAATTCCATGCTAAACTCACATCTATCCTTGGTGTAGGATCCAAAGTAGATTCCTATTGAAAACTCATCAAGAGACTCATATTTCTAATATTCACTTGATCTACAACACCCAAAAGATCGCCAATCATTTTAATCTATCTAACATTATCAAGTATATATTTTCCTATATCATACCTATAAAATCCAAACAAAGTACCACACTTTCCAAATGTGTGTCTCTCTTAGGAAAAATGATCACTTTACATACTCCGCAAGAATATTATCCTCAAATAATAGTCATTGTTCACATTTCATGATTAGTGTAAACTCTAGGAACTTTCTTTTGGAACCATGATTTGTATCTATACATCAAAAAGATCATCTATCTCAATCCAAGATTTATGCACAAAATTAACTATGTTATGCAATAACTCCAACATGTAATCTAGAGTCCACCATAGTATAATAATGCATATCATCAATACTATAAGATCATTTTTATTTGATTGAAAAATCCATCATATCATGCTAAGAATCCTATAGTTTATCCAAGATCCACCATGACACAATAATACACATCCTCAATGTTAGGATATTATTGATTACAATTAAAAAATCCACATCAATACCACATATCCTATTGAAAGTGAATCAAAGATAATCAATGAATCATCATAAAAATCCTCAAAAATCCTCAAATATCATCCATGTATAACCAATAGATTCAAAACCAACTATGTCAATACCAAAATAAGCTTTCCATAGCAACATGGTTCATGTCCCAAATACCTCAATTCAAGCACGCAATCTTACATTTTAACTTAAGACTAAATTTTTTCTCTTCAAGAGATAAAGAATCACCTTACACAATTCCATCATAAAACTTGTATAGAACTACTTCTTGGCCTTCTTCTCCTTGAATTATTTTTTATGTGTATGATCTTGTTATAGCTCCAAGATTTAACCTTAGATCTACCAAAATACTTGGATCTATCCTTAGACATCACACACTTTTCATTATTCTTGTTCTTCCCCTTATTCTTCAAACAACATTTGATAATCAATACAACTTTGAAAAACTTTGATGTTTTATTTTCCATCTCATCAACAAGTAAGGTACCCACCACCTTATCAAGCTTAAGCTTTCTGATGGTGCTATTGATTTCTATAACCAAGTTGTCCTAACTATTAAATAATAAACATATTACATTTATGCATTGATATTTTCATCCATTTTTACATCTATAAACACCAATAAATTCACTAAAATGTTAAATTCACTCAAGTTATTTTTCATTGAATCATCATCCTCCATATTTAGAGAATAAATATTCTTCTACAAAAAGGATTTTTTATAAGGGAATTTGTGTAACACAAATTCCCCAAATTATCCCAAAGCATCTTGGTAGTATTCTCACTTCAAACTTTTAGAATAATCAAATCTTTAAGACAAGGCTAAATGAGGATCCTTGCTTTCTATCCACAACTAGCTATTATTTATCTTTCATGTTTAAAGGTTTCTAATATACAAATAGAAACCAAAATCACTATCCATCAGAAAATTCCTTATCTTGATCTTCTAAAACTCAAAGTTGGTTCTATTGAACCTCTCTATTTCCATTCTAAAAGTTCTTTTCATGTTTATTTCTTAAAAATAAGATCAAATACAATAAAATCCCACTTGAATGAAGATTAATAAGAAATTGGTCCTACGAACATCTCACATATCTAACAAGATAGCTAGGTTTTAATACCAAATGAAAAGAAAATATTCAAAAGATTCCTAGCTAATCCAATGACAAGAGTTACACATTACATAATATAACAAATTTTAGTAATGTAATGGCATGTGAACCAATGCTTAGAAAATATTAAAAATGACAATAAAAAGAGAACAACGAGACAACCACAATAGAGGGATAACACAACATAACTTGGGAAAACCATTTTGAGATAAAATGTAGCCTCTAAACCATAAAAATAATATACTAGAAATAATAATAAGAGTTACAATACACTCTAAAGCTTAGATATTCATACTAGATCATCACTCTCAACTTTGGAGGAACTTTGATAGTATAACAATGTAGAAAACATGGCATGCAATCTTGATCCAAATACCTCAATATATAGGACAAGGTGACTTATGAAACCACCAATAGTTTCACACAAACTATCAATCAAAACCATGGGCCCAAAATACGCACCCAAGTCTCATTGTCAAATTACAATTCCCACTCCAAGAATAAGTCCTCTTAAAATAGAATGTAACTCCCATTTTGATTCACTTGACCCATATGAACATGAAGTTCAATGTAATTTATACGAACTCTATCATGAGATAATAATCACACTTACACACCTCTTACATGACTATAAATAGGCAATCAAAGATGTTACTCCAATTCCACTAAGTAATTCCCCCCAAATAATAATGCTTACAAATGTCCTTAGACTAATCACATGTGGTAGGGAGTACCGCCTATAACATCTACATGAATCCACCAAAGTGGGACATCCTTTTCCATGTGGTTATAATTATTTACATTATACAAATATTAAATAATTCTAACTAGACATAGGACTTGCAAGGTATACAAAACATCTAGTTCCCTAATCTTAACAAAATAGGCTTGTAATATGTGTCAATGTGATTTCAATACAACATTGATCTCTTAAGTTTATTTCATGTGCATATTATCTATATTTATGTTATTGGACTAATCTATTGTAGGAAAGACCATAATAATCTATGGAGATTAATATGTCTAGCTATGTTTTATAGTCTAGTTACCATTTGGAATTTACCATTAAGGACTTTGCTCTAACATAAGTTTACAAATAGAAATATTGCTTGTGCTTTTCAAGAATCCATTTGAAAAAATGTAGATCTCACAAAGAAATTAACTACCCTTTAAGAGTAGCTCTAGTATTTCAAAAGGAATAAAAAAATTATCAAAGAAAATGGAAGATCTATAGATGGCAACCTCTATTACATTGGGTCCACACTACATAATGAGGGCCAAATCAATTGGGTTGATTTCCAATATCAAGAATGTGCATCATTCTATAAATAGAATGTTGATGTGGATAAATATTCATGCTTCCTTAATTGTGTATGAAAAATTAAATAGTAGTTAAATCGTAAATCTTAAATCTATAATATTGCTTAATTTGTTTAGTTTTGTTCAATGACTTTTTGAAATTTTTAAAGCTTGAAACTTTGTAACCATCTTTAGGTTTCTTCAATAAACAAGATTAATGAGGATATATATATATATATGTATATATATATATATAGAGAGAGAGAGAGAGAGATGAGGCCTATTAGACTTATTAATTCAAAGAAATCTAATACTTGAAGTGAGTATTCTTAGTTTTACAAATACGAGGATAACTATATTTAATATCTATAAACTAAATTGATCTACGGTGTTTATTTTAACATATAAATAGAGGGATAGGGTCCCTCACTCATTATATTAACTTTCTAAAAAATATACAATATATAGCATGATCCATATGACATAAGAAGTCTCATTAGGACACAAAATGAGGACCTCTACACTAGTTGATCAATTTAACAAATAAAATTGAGATCATTCAATGACACCTAGACCTAGGTCAACTCACAATTCAACTTTCACCTTTAGCAAATAGGTTCATGGTCCCCAAGTATTGGACATAATTATGCCTTAAAGACATGCAGTTTTAGATATTATTAATACCTTCATACGTTTAAACAAAATTGTTAATTATTATGAATCATGTGGCTCAACAATTCTCTAGTTGCTAAAAGTTTTGGAATAATATCAACTTCCTAAAACCAATATTGGAAATAAAAGAAATAAACAATTCCACAAGAGGTAATGCACTCCAAATAATATTTTCTAGCTTCCTTGTCCTTGAACTTTTTTTTTTATGGCATTGGTATGAGGTATTGATTAAAGTGTTAAATGAATTTGAACTTGTATTAAAGTTATATAAAACTTTTTTATATTATTGTTTACAAACTCTTTTCAATTAATATATTTTTATCAAATAATATAAATAAGCTAATAGCGTAATAAATTATTAGATATAGAAACATATACATTTATATTTTATTGATCAATATTCTAATTTATTTATTTTTAATATAGATAAATTTAAAAGAAAATCTCTAGGATTTATATTCTTTTGTATTTCAAATTTTTAAAATAAATAAATTGGTTAAGAGGCTATGAGCCTATTGGTTAGAATGTTTAGCTCAAAAAGAGCCCACCAAGTGATGAGGTTAGGTTCAAGTCCTAAATAATTTTGATAGAATGTATAGTTATCAATCCTTACACTAAACTTAAGGAGGTTGATAATTTATACAACTAATGCTAATAAATTGTAAAAAAAGCCAAATGTTTATCCACTAAATATAAATAAATTGTTATAATTTTGAATAATTTTTTAAATTTTAATTTTATTGATCTTAATATAGACAATAATCTATTTTTCATTTGGGGCTCAAGACACTTATTATAATGATTATCAACTTACATAGATTGTCCCACTTACTAGGATTTTGATGAGAATCAATGTATCAACACTAACATGATTCAACGAGTTCAAGTACAAACTCAATTGTTATCATTATTTTATTTTTTAAAATATATAATTCTTAAACTTGGGTCTATTACATCTACAATATGCTCAATATTTTTTTTTAAAAACTTATTTATAGAGGTGAAAATGCATGCATACCACTTTTTCCTACTCATTTTGGACTTGCTTTGACGTTTATCTCTTATGCAATAGTTTAGTACTTAATTTGAGTATTTCTATCTAAGAGTTGACATTTATCCTATATACTAGAACTAAGTTTGATTTCCTATTCCCCAATGGTCTAAACCTAATTCTTAATCTTTCTATTATTGTTCCCAAATTGAGATCACATGAGGAAACTCAATACTAGATCTAGGCTACTAGGGTGAGCTCAATCTTCAATTTTAAAATTCAAAATTTAAACATGCCCAAGCTAACATAATCTTAACTAGTCATTACTTATTGACTTACATGTGACATATTTAAATTTGAATTCCATGGTGTTGTATAGAAGGACAATGCCTTAGATCATTTAAACCATTAAGACATATACAATCTAGGCCTTATTATTACACAAAATCAAACATCTAGAGAAACCATTACATCATCTACATACATAAGGATAAACACCTAAGCATTTTGCACTTTGCATGGGTGTCTTCAATCTCGTTCAAACAACATTGAATCAATTTAACAAACTTGATTATAATCAAGGCAAGACATGGATCCCCCTCCCCATTTGATAGAAAGTCCTAAAAGTGCTTATAAGCACCTCCCAAGTCGCATGTACAATGCAAATATATTTATGAAGAATAAGAACACAAGTTTCAATACCATGGGTTGTAGTATTGGTTCCATAGAGAGGTCCAAAGCCACAATTTGAGGACTAGAGTCAAAAGCTAATTTTGATTCTAGGCATAACATAGTTCATGTGTAGGAGTCCTATTGATGTATATTTAATAGAAAATTCCAAAAAGTAGAAAGTCAACATTTCAACAAAATATTACTCACATAGAAAACTAAGAGCATCTATCCTTCTCTATCAATCTAAACATATTTTTACTTGCCTAGATGTAACTCTCTTACCTAAACTAATTTAATTAGTACTAGCTATATTGCATTTAATTAACCTAAATATTTCGAAAGGTGTGTTTTCTTACTCTTCACTACTATAGTTATTAGTAAACATTAATATAAATTATTTTTTTCTTTTTTTTAAAGATGCTTATACATAACACAATCCAAGTATTTCTCTTTTGTAAGTTTACAATTTTAAATAAAATGTGCTTTACAATTTTATATCTCAAATAAAATAAGATCGTTTTTCATAAACACACAATATATCAATAAATTGTCAAAAATTAGATTACTCATCTATATATAAATATAAAATTAAATTTTTATTATTTCATTAAAAAAAACATAAAACCTTGCCAATTTTATTAGTAAACAAAAATGAAATCAGATTGTGTCATAAAAAAAACATAAAACCTTGCCAATTATATTAGTAAACATAAATGAAATCAGATTGTGACCTTGATAACTAAGATCAATACCCAGAAAAAAGATTATCTTTATCCTAAAGTCGGTAACCTAGTGTTAACATCTTCCAAAAATTAATGACAAAGCCTCAACTGCAGATTTCCATTGTTAAGAGCTTAGAAAATCATGCATGGTTAATTTTTAATCCACGCGTCTTCAACATAGAAGGAAGGAAGTAAAAAATTTCCACAGGAAGCTTCTCAACTTCACATCACTGTAGTCCACATGGGTAATCGACCAAACAACTTTGACTATTTTCCACCCTAAACATTGTTGTCAACAGTATTGTTGACAGTGTTATTCTTTCTCAACTATATTGTCAGCATCTCATTACAACAATGTATTCAATTTGTTTTGACTCGGGCAAAATGAGAAGAGAGCAATTCTACTCATTCACGGATGTTTCTGTATTCTAGAGTTTCTAGGACTTATCTGCGCTTGAGTTTCCCTTTTCTGTTTGCAGCAATTCGGGTGTTGAATTCTCTCAACCAGTGAAGATCATGACAAAATCACAGGCGGCCATGCCCGAATGTTCAAAACAATGGGGATCTGCAAATTCTGAATGGGCATCTTCTCCCAAACAGACTATTATATATACCACATTTGTTGAAACAGATTCCGATGGATTTAGGGAACTTGTGCAGAAGCTTACTGGTGTTTCAGAGGGGGAAAAGCTTCCTGTCACCATGCCTGCAAGAAATTCAAGAAAAGGCGGTGCGGCAGCAGGGATGAAATCAGATGGAAATTCCAATGGTTTGATCAAGGGTGGGATTGAAGTGGGTATTCAGAAATCAGCATTCAAACTCCACCAGCGGAGGCAATTTCAGAAGAAAATAGAGACCAACCGGAGTTTCTACCATGAACTTCACAAGCCCACAAGATTAGCAGGTAATAATGATGTATCATCGCCAAAAACTCCTTCAGCACTGATTCCCAGCCCAATCACTCCTCTTGAGCCTGCTGATCCATTCAATTCTTCCCCAAGTTGCTGTTACTCTTCTACTCCAACATCTGGCAATCAATCCTCATTTTTGGAAGAGGAAGAACATGGGTTTTGTTTTGAGGCTTCAGCAGTTAGTGTGAAAAGGGAACCAGAGTTACTCCCTCTGTTTCCCCTGCATTCTCCAACCCAACCCAGAAGCACCTGACTCTTGTATATGGTGATGTTTCTATGGAACTTTTTGTGGGTGATATGAGAATTTTTTAAGTGATGTGAGGGTAACTTGATTTTTAGAGAGAGGCATCATACTCATCACTGTTTCTAGATTATTGACCTACATAAATAAGGTAAGGAAACTTTTAATTTTTTTAATTTTTGAGGCTGTACCCTGTTCAACAGGGCTTAAATCTATACTTGTTTAGGTCTTAACCTTTCTCAAAGTTAGTGGTGCGCTTCTACTCTTGGCCAGAAAATCAGCAGGTTTTGATCCTGGAAGATGTAAATCTGGAATTTCAAGCACTTTGGGATTCCCTCAATCTTGTTAATGACATTGATAATTCTTGGCCCAGCTTTATTTTTGTATTTTTAATCTTATTATATTTTTTTCCTTGGATGCTGGTAAGATTTCTTTCTATGAAGAAATAAAAAATGGATGTTTGTTTTTCGATTTCTGTAACATATCTGAAAGAAGATCTTTATATTTATTCAGATATCCGAGTTCTAAATTATAATCAGATTTAGCCCTGTACTAGTTATAAAGCACTTCTGTATTGGGCTAGTGTTCTTTAGGCCAAAATTCTCTCATAATGGATTGGCGAAATTCTGTATAGTCCCTCTTATGACGATGAGGCTGAATGATACCCTAATTGTACAAAATCTTTGAGCAATATAAACGATAAACAGAAAGAAATATTGTTTCAGCAAACCTTATCCTGAAACTGCAGCTTAAAATTTTGTGCAGATTATAAATTTAAGATTAAAATTATAACTAAATCAGATTTCCCTGTGTAACAAAAAATTGAGCAATATAAAAGATAAACAGAAGTTTTTCAGCAAAGCTTATCCACATTCCACACAGTACAGTTTAACAGACTTTGCACATATTATAACCTTAAAAGTAATACTAAAACCGATTTCCCTGTGTTCTAAAAAACTAATGGGGTTTCAGAGAATTTCATGAAATATTTCATTCATATTTCTGAGAGGATCAAATCTGAAATAAGAAGAATCTTATTCCTTCAATATCAAGTTGCATGCAGCAGGGTTTGATCTTCACTGTGAAAAATGTTTTTGTTTCCATGAGGATTAAGTTTATACATCGCCTCTACAACATTGGTAGGAAGGACGCTTCAAACAATTGGGGTTTGTTTTTAGGGTAACACCTCTTTATTTCTGATTTTAGAAATCAATAGAAGTATAGCTTCTCTGCTGCTCAATGTAAAAAGATAGATGCCTCAAAGTCTCTTTACAAGACCTCTGTCATTAAGTTGTGTGCCTACAGTTAAGCATAGTTTAAGTATAAAAGTATCTCCTTTATATGGTATGACTGCCATGAATATGTCCATCTTCATTCTTTTTTTCTTAAAGCTCTTTCGCTGAAGTGTAAGATAGATTTTAAATTGTCATGTCAAAATTCAAATTTAAGAAACCTTCAATTAATTTTCAATTAAATGTCATATTTCAATTCTTTCATGATTCTTCAAATGATACCTTCTTTATCCATTCATCCTTTCTGCATAAAGATGGAGCAAAGCGGTTTTTTTGGCAGTTGTCATTAACAAAGGTGTCAATAGTGTGGAGTAATTAGTTTACTCTGAAAATATCATAGTTTTATGGAGTTTCTTGATGGGGAAGCGGGGGAAGGGGGATCATAGGTCTAAGTTTGGGGATGGTGATGTAGAGACCATCAATCGGTGGGGGTGACACAAATACATTTAGTACTTGAAAAATTAGTTATAAAAGGATGCATAAGGAATAAGTATAAGAATTGCAAATGAAACTTTGACATACTGAGTAAACTTTAAACTAATAAACATTAAAAACATGGCAATGACTGTACTAAACATTGACAATGGTAGGTAGAGGTTTGGGGGAAAATCAGAAATAAGTATAAGAATTGTAAATGGAACTTTGACATACTAAGAAAAGCTTAAACTAATAAACTTTGAAAACATGACAATGATTGCATTGAACATTAACAACAATAGGTGGAGTTTTAGGGTCAAAGGGCAATGCCCCTTCGAGGGTTTGGGGGTAGAGCCCCTAATGGGATCAAGGGGCAACACCCCTTGTAGGGGTTTGCAAGCAGAGCCCCTAGTAGGGTCAAGGGGCAATTCTCCTAATGTGTTCCCTCATAAACCTTCATTGCAAATGTCATTTTCTCACTATTATCACTTATTTTTTGCAACACCTAGAAGTCCTTGGGATGGTTGGGAGACTCCTCGAAGTCTCTTCAACATCTTGGGGACATCCTAGAGTCCCCAAACCAAGTGGCATCTCGAAAACATCCTTGAGACTTAAACGGCGGTTGTGGGATGATGGGGGGACATTTCCCCCAAGTCCCTACATCTCAAAAACACGAGGTTTTTTAGACGGACATGTCCTCGTGTAACACTAGAAAATATCTCCTGTAATAGTATGATTTCCATGTATGTATCTTTTTACTTATTGTAATCACATTATGTACCTTTTTTCAATATTGCGTGTACAAGTTCTAACTTGTCATTTTAATTCATAAGAGATTTAGTTTTTACTCTATCAAAATACAACTATGAAAGGTAGGGGTCACACAGGTACAATAACTCACCTTTCTCCCATGAACCAAAAGATGAATGATCAAGACACTATAGAGATATAAGAGAGTTAACTAAATAAGAAGATCATCTCAATAACAAGCTTGGTTGATTCTGCCCTTTCACTTACCCTTCATCCTTCAATTCACCTTTCACAAGTTAGTGTGTAATGCTCACATATTGTTAATATGAGACATCTTGTATGGTTAGCTCTTTCTTTGCCTAGAATGGGATTTGAGACAAACACATGCAAATGGAGCAGTCAAGCCAATAATGGCCATAAACCTTGGATAAGCATGAATGAATGTTTTCCAATTAAATGAGATCTTATCCATTAATGTATTATGTGTGTTAAACTATTAGCTTAGATAGTCTATTTCCTATGAGTGAATATGAAAAATGTCTCACTCATGAACATTTAGAATTTTTTTTACTCTTATTATCATTTGTCTTGAATGTTTTAAGATCTTATTGAAAAAATTAATAATTATTCATGCTAAAAATTATAAAATTTTAAACTATTAAAAATGTATCTTTAATTTTAAAAATATATTTAAATTAAAATAGATATTAAAATACTATAATGATAGACGACTTTTCTAATTTTTTAGTTTTTCTTTAAATTTATTTTATATTTATAAAATTAAATTTAAACTAAATATTTAATATTCAACTAGATGAGAAAGGTTTACCTAAAAGAATTCTCTTGTAATCAGATTGCTATTTCCTTTTAAAAATAAAAAATAATTAAACAAATAATTTCAACAAACTTTGATATGGACTTCCATTACTTTTCGATAAAATATTAAACATTGAATTGAACTCAAAAGAAGACAAATATAATGACCATTAAATAATGGAAGATCGTGAAAGAAAAAGGAATTTATAGATTTCCTAATCTTTATAATATTTATTGATTGATTATTTTTAAAGAAATTAGAAAGAGAACTCTAACATCCAAACACTACCTCCATCTTATTCAAAGACCATTCAAACTTATCTTTGTTTTTATATAGTTGTAAGATATGCTTGGTAAATAGTTTACATATAAAGGAAAGTATCATTACGTACCTTGATATAATTTTAATATAAAACCTAATAAGAAACTTGATTTGTTTAATTGTAATAAAAACATATTAAATATATATAGAATTATAATTAACTTTTAGTTATGATATTGATTAAGTTTAAAATAATAAAATATGTAATAATTTATTAAAGAAATTAAAAGTTATGAAATTTGTGGAGGTGAAAAAGTATATATTTAATATTTTAAAATTTTGTGAATTTATTTTAATATTTTTTTTCTATATAATCATTTAGTGTTTAATTTGATTAATTTATTATAAGAGTCAACATTCAATTTATATCTAAAATAAATTTGATATTTACTTTCTAGTGGTCTAAACCTAGTCCTTATCCTTCTTGATCAAGTCCTACGTCATGATCATGAAAATGGCCTTGATCTTAGGTTAGAGCTACAAGGAAATTCTTGGCCCTTAATTTTAAAATTCAAATCTCATTACAACCCTAAGTCAACTTGATCCTAGCACATCACCTTATATCATCGCATTGTCATTGAATGATATCACTTACATATTTATTTTCAAGCACCTAAAGTGATTGTTGTATTAGCAACTACATACATAAGAATAGATACATAAACATTTGCATTCTATGTAACATGTCTTTAATCTTATTTAAACATTGTTGAATTAGTATGTACCAAGGCTTGACTACAATCAAGGCAAGATGTGGATTTCCCTACTTGATAATAGGTCATGTGTCATGACTTCTTTCTTTTGAAATATGATAATATTATAATATTCAAAATAATTATTAATTTATAAGTGAATTAATTGATTATTTGAAATAAAAATAAAATCTAAAAAATATATTTATCTCAATTAAAAATAAAATAGAAAAAGTAAAATAAAAGAAAATTTAAAAGAATAGTTTAAAATAAAAAATGCTTTCTCTATGAATTATTTTTAACATAAAATAAATAAATAATAATTTAACTTATAATCTTTATGAATTCTTATTTTAAAAAGATTTAAAATTGTACATTTGTCTTTCTATTCTTATGGAGATTTATTAATTTATTTAGTCTTGATAATTATTTTTGAAATAAAATAAAAGAAATATATAATAGAATAAGATTTAAAAATAAAATAAAACAAGACAAAGACAACCTCTCATGGCTGTAAATAAGGTGTGAAGTATGAGATAGGTCATGAGGGGACAAGATTGAGAACTTACAAACAAAATTAGAGTATTTACAAGTAAGGTTTTCATTATAGTTCAATCTAGCTTTTAAATTTGAAACTTAGAATTGAATCTAAAATTAAAATTTAGTAAATTTGTTAATGTTTTAGTTTGATTTTAAATTGAAATCAAGTATGGTGTAAATTCTAGTATTAATTGAACTAGCAATTTGTTTATTTATTTTTCTCTCCATCAATTAGAAATTTAGAGTGGTTGTAATAATGTGAGAATTGAATAGAAAGTTATGTGAACCTAAAATAATAGATCAATTATTAGAAAAATAATGCAATATAAATTTGAATAGTGTATGACAATCATTTAGTATGTGCAAACAACACATAAGGATGGTGGATTATATTTAACAAACTTGTTATTGCATATATTCAAGCACATTATTATAAGTACATGCATTCAATTTAAATGAAATTATATTTTATGATTGATAATAATAATAAGAAAAATGTTTTGGAATATATATATAATATCATGGTATAAATAACAATACAAAATATCAAGTTATCAAATGTCAGAATAGGAACACAAATACTTTGACCAAATACTTTTTTTTGAATAGCAATTTATACGCTCATAGAATCATATAAAATGGTGCTAAATGAAAGAATTGTTGGGTGTGAGAGATGGTTGTGACCCTTGTTAAGGTTGTAGCCATATTCAACCCTCCCATTTACAACTATCAAACCTTATTCATAGTATATCTTACTTACAATTATTAATATAGACTTCTTAAGGTTGGAGCTAGATTTGTATCAAATATTAATATGATAAAAATTAAATATGTTATTTTGTAGGCCATAACCCTTTAAAGGTTGTGGCCCATTTTTTAATAGATTTTAAGTCCTATTTTATGCCTATGAGTGTAGGAGAAATAATATGGTTATACAAAAATCATAAAATCTAGCTTGTGTTATTCAATACTAATGCAAGGACTTTCGAAGGTCATAACTTTTGACTTAGATGTCTGTTTGAGCTCAAATTTTATAGGCAGATGTGTTATGAGGAGTTTTTTGGATTTCCGAAAGAGCATAGCTTTGATGGATGTTGTTTTGACACTTTTTTAGGGCCAAAATCTTTCATCTATGTCATCAAAATCATCTTTTATTGTTTTTTTTTCAAGTTTTTAGAAAGTTGTTTTCTTTAATAACTTAGAATTCACATTTCCAATTTGAATTGTAAGTTGAAAATTTGTGTCACCATAGTGTTAGGAAGTTTTTAGGAAAAAATTGAGCTCAAAAGGACATGCATGTGAAAATACCAAAAATGTTAAATTATGACAATTGTCAAAAAATTGCCAAAAAATGGTAATTTTTGGGTTTTTGATTTTTTTTTTCAATTTTTAGATATAAGGGAATCCTTTTTCATTGTAGAAGCAGAGTTGGATAATAGAAGAGTTTAATTTGAAAGCAATTTTCAATTTCCTGGATCTCTTTAATCAATAATGGCTCAATTCTATTAAGTGTCTCTTTGGTTACATCATTCAGTATCAAACCAAGAAGATGGTTGGGAGAGAAAAAGGAAGAGGAGATCCTACCCAGATGCATAGAGATATGTAGAACCTGCAAATTCAAGTAAAAAAACTTACAAACCTAATAGAAAATCATAGAATGGTAAGAGGAGGAGATGAATTCAATGAAGAGATAGGCCAAGGAGGCACAAATCAGGATGTAGAACTTGAAGAACAATTAGAGTGCATGAGTTTTGAAGAGAGGATGCTCAAGGCCTTAGAAGGAAAAAATGAAGAGATCAAGATTGAAATTTTAGATTATGCAGATAGTCTTAAACAAGAGGAGCTGATAGATTGGCTAAATGATGAAATGAAGAGAAAGGGATCCTAGGCCCTTAATGCAAAGAACCTAGGATTCAAGGGTGACCTTTTTCAACATTTCATTGAGATGTAGATCACAAGGTGAAAATATTGACTTTCAACCCTAATGGTGAGCCAATCAAACTTGAATCTACATTTGATGGGGGATTGCAATGGATTGGAAATATTTTAGAATGATTAACTTAATTATCATATATGACCTAATATTAAAAATGCAAGATCCTGACAATTGATAGACGAAAACAATAGTTTGCAACTGGATTTGGGAAGTGTAGAGGACAATAAACCTACTTAAAAAAATTGGTTTTGATGTGCCTACAAGGACTCATTTGTCCAAGGGAAAATAGGTCTTTGTAGAGGGGTCCTAATCAACTTTCTAGGTCCTTTGGTGCCAGATCTGAGCTTTTGTTTTCCACCTACAAATTTTTCATAATGCAATAAGTGAATTCTATAACTTAGTTTCCATGTCTTGACAAGAATGATGACAACAAATGCAACAACGTAAAATTACTCTTCAAGATTTCTTCATTCCTTCTTCAACCTGTAACCTAAACATACACAAAGAGGGAAATTTGTTTGTTTTGTGTCATATAGGGGTTTGCCTCAGTCAAACCCAATGAATAGTGTTCCCACTTTTACAATGGCAATGTCAATGATAAAATTGATAATGGAAAGGAAGGAAATAATGAATGAACACTTGCTGCAACTTACCAACCTCAATGGATTCCTTGAAGGATTGAAGTCATACACATCTCTTCAAAGGAATTTGATCTTGCTTTCTTGATTTTCTTAATTGCTTGAATAATTGAAAATATGAAGACCTACAATTCTTGTTAGCCTTTACAAGACAACATGAACACACATACACTTTGACATGATGTTAGGATCTTGATTGCTATTAAAAAATGAATGATAATGCTGCTATTGAATGCTCTTGAAAATAATATTTTCTCTTGAATGTTCACCTCTTAATAGATTATTTCAAATGATAAAAAGACTATGTATTTATAGGCGTTTATCTAATTTGACAAAAAATAGATTCCAAAAGCCAACACTTATAATTTGAATTTGGATCATTAAAATACCACCAAAAACATATTTTAAATTGGGTCCTAGCACATAAAAGGGACCCATTCACCTCCCTAGCCTATATTTCCAAGACACGCATATTCCATGGTAATTTAAATATTAAATGCATTTATTTAATGTTGGTTCTCCTTTCAGAAAATGGTAAAAATAAGGCTTTGGAATGCATAGTTTGGAAAATTAGAAGCTTAATTAAGTCAATAAATTAAAGGATCAATAACATAGTGTAAAATCATAAAGGTATACAATTTCCTACACTACATTTAGCCTCCACTTTAGTGAGAGTATGAACTTACACTTAGACTCACATGAAAGTAGAGAAATATATGTCAAGAGGGGTTCATTCATACAAATGTTGAATCAATAGGATGACTAAGGATCAATGATTTTTTGCAAGCCACCAAGATCCAAGATCTCATGGCAAACCAACATAGGCACAAACGAATACACATGCATGTAAGATATGTGTAGCAAGATAAGATACACAAACATTCAATGCCAAAGCTAATGCAAAAAAAAAGGAAAAAAAATGGATGGAATAGCAAGCCTATGTTGTATGTCCATAAAATATGCTCACAAGGACTAGTGAAGTTTTTTGTTCACTAGGTAAGCCCCAAAGGATGAAAAACACACACTAGATCTACAAGGTGTGCACTCATAAAAAATGATCAATGCTATACCAATGCTTACACTAGGTTTAGCTCATGAACAAAGTGAAGCCAAAAATTAAAAAAACATGGTTGGAAAGTTGTATTACGCCAGGTTCCATGAAATAAAAAATTTTAACGTCTCAACAGACGGATTGATAGCCATGCCTTAGGGGGCATTACAAACAATGCCACCATAAAAGGGGGTACATCAACAGGTCAAACATAAAAAGATGAAATGGATAAGGGTAATATATGCCCCCCACTTAAAGTGTCAACATACGTGCTATGTTGATATTTTAAGTAGAAAGAGGGGAAGAGTGGATCCTTCACAAGGATGCACATCTCCCAAAACTAGTTATTCTTGCCACTAGACAAAAAAACAAGGATAACCACACCAAGGACTATCATGTTTCTATCATGAAAAATATGGTTGCACTTAAGATTGTACCAACATGAATGGAAATGAGAAAAACACATAACGCTAATAATGCCACATAGTGATGAGCAACATGATAGGTTGAAAATCATTATCAATTAGAGGAAGTAGATGCATCAACATAAGGAAGAGCACCACAATCCTTAAGATGTATTTTAGTAATCAAGGCCTTATATTCATTGGTAGAATGACCATGAACTCGATGATATGCACAAAATGAGCTTTTATTGTAGAATTTATTTCTTGTTCTTGGAGGGAGAGATATCAAGCGAGCTTGGAGAAGCCTCAACAAGGTACTCTCTTGATCAAGAGTAGAAGATAATCCTTTATTTTGTGAAAAATATCGTTCTTGATTACTACAAGATGTCATACATACACAATACTTTTTATTTTTAGCTTGTGAGATTTTGTACTCTCCCATAAAGGAGGGTTTAAAATCTAATGAACCCCAATCATCACTAAAACATGTGTTTGAAGATGAACCAATATCATGGCCATTATTTATATTTTTCCTAGGAGTGTTTTGTGTGATGACACTAATATTAAGTGAAGGTTTCTTTGATGCTTTCATTTCTTTCGAAGGACAATAACCAAGACCTCTTGTTATTTCCTGTGTGTTAGGCTCTATGGGGACATGAATACCTTGTTCTCTTACACCACATCCTTTTCCATTATAGCCAAATTGTTTCAAAATCTCATAACCTCTTCCATAAGTTTCTTTCATCTCTTTCGAAGAAAGTGGCTTTTCATAATTGTTCTCAACATATGTGGATGTGTGATTTGTGTTCCCTTCCTTGCTAGGAGTTGATGAATTAGTGATAGATTGTGTTGATGCCATTGTTGCTTCTTTCTCCTTTCTTGACTTTAATTGTATAATCTTGGGTTCCCATCAAATCTAGGTGTGAAATCTAACAATTCCCAATCATCTTCCAACAAATTTGTCATTGATGAAAGACAATCATCATTTTCTTCTTTTTGCAAAGGTTCCACTTTTGTAGTTGGTGTCAATGTTGTAAGAGGATTTGTCATTCATGTTTCAGTGTGCAAATAATTCTTAGATTGAGGATCAGATTTTATCATGTAGACCTTGTTTTTGTAAGTGTATTTCAATAGATGATGTAATGTTGAAGGCACTGCATTCATTTCACAATCTATGGTCCACCCAAGAGAAGATTATAGGAAAGATCATTGGGCATGACATTGATAGGAGTTTGTAATGTAACCTTACCAACTTTGATAGGTAACATTATCAAAACCACGAATAGACCATTCAACTGGTTGAATTTTTGTCTTACCTACACCAATTTTATCCAAAAGGTGCTCAC
This sequence comes from Sequoia sempervirens, assembly GCA_007258455.2. Taxonomy (NCBI): domain Eukaryota; kingdom Viridiplantae; phylum Streptophyta; class Pinopsida; order Cupressales; family Cupressaceae; genus Sequoia; species Sequoia sempervirens. The sequence goes on along the minus strand of VDFB02208798.1, from coordinate 10,181 downwards.
TACAAACATTAAGCGTCAAAACATTATCAACAAGAGTATGCCTAATACAAATCTTGTTAATAATAGACACTATCATCAAAGCACCATTTTTATTTTTATTTTGTTTCCAATGGGAGTTAATTCACTTTGATGAAAAAAAATGTCCAAATTAGGTTTATTCATGTTCTCAATCAAAGTTTCCACATCAACTAGTTGCACACTAGGAGGGACAACAACTTGTTGCAAAGCATTTTGAATCATGTCATGATAAGCTGGTGATGTTTGAATCAAATCCCACAAGGATATCTTAGCAAGAGTGTTGCGAAGTTGTTCAACAAAATCATATTCTTTACCACTACACTACGAAATGTTGGGTGTGGGTGGGAGATATGGTTGAGGCAATGGAATGTATGTTGGAGTTTGTTTTGGTTTCTTATTATTCCTAGTGTTATATGTGAGAGAAATTGTGTGATAAATTGGTTGTTGTGACACATGATTACTAGTAAGTTGTTTGCAAAAATTTAGGATATGACCATGAGGTTTAGGAGGTTGTATTATAATGGCGTGAATTTACACCCCAGGAAAATTCCTTGTTTATTTTACCTTTAATTTAGAAAATATAAGTTGAATGATGCAAAACCATCACCATAAACTTATTCCTTCTATGTGGCATTGTCCTTTTTTTTCAGTGGAGAAATGTATGTTGGGGACGTACGCGCATTGTGCTAACGTCCTTACAGGATTCCTACCCCTGAAATCTGAAAAGGTGTTATGTTTCTAGTTGGCTATAAAACCAACATCTTCTACCCTTCCTTGATTGGCGAAAATTGACCTCTTACCTCCATTTTTAAGCATTCAAAATCACATTCTTTCACTTCCCCACTCTTGGATGCAATTCTCTCATTCTCTCCTTCATTCTTGCAACTTCTTTCACTCTATCTCTCAAGTTCGTTCTTTCTCTCTACTTGGATTACACAACTTTCTTATTGTAACTCCACCATTCTTGCAGGTTGACGAAGCTCTATTCTCTCAGTGTGGTGTCATCTTCTCCTCTCAACCTTGAGTGCTAGCAAGAGGAGGAGGATATATTGCTCTTGCTATTTTGTTTGCATCATTGTGTCTTATTGAGTAGCATTTAGTTTGTCTTTGCACTCTATTTGGTGTAATTTCTACTTCTATTCTCTATCAAATTTTCTATCTTGTTGCATATTTGGCTATCCATGGAGGTGGGAACACCAAAGCGGGGGTCTGATTGAGTTAGACTTTGAAACACAACCCAAAATTTTTCTCTTGTCTGTGTGTGCAGGTGTTGGTTCAGCCATTTGAAGTTGGAGTTGAACAATTGAAGCGTGGGTGGAGTAGTACCTTTTCCTTGCCTTTCTTTTTCATTTTTGTATTAGAGTAGTTTCCAGTATTCTTGTTGTACTTTATGTTTCTTGTATTTTCTCTATCAAACTGTAAAACTATGCTAGTCAGGTCATTAGTAGGAACTTAGTGTTTTCTATCTATTTACTAGAATTCTATTCATACAAGATGCTAGCACATCCTTGAGACACTAGCACACCATGTCCTTGAGATGCCAGTGCACCACGCTAGAGTCCAGTTCCTACGCTACCATCCTCAAATAGTGAGATGTTTGGTTAGCAGTCTGAAACCTTTGAGGCCAACTCACTCGATTTTCAAAACACTCATCAAACAACCTTAGGTATTTTAGGGTAGTTTGTTCCCTTGGTATCTCTCATGAACTAGAGCCCTGGGGGTGATGAATCCCCCTTCTCTACAACTTTTGGTGAACCTCATGTGAAATCCTTATTTTTTGTTTCTTGGTGTTGGAGAATATTTCTCTTGTGTCTTAGGTTTTTTGTAAATTTGTGTCATGAAGCGTGTAGCTTTGTGACCCAGTCTACGACCCATAGATACATAGGTAGAAGGACTCTTAGATATTTGAAAACAGAATCTAGGTAGGTCACTGTCTGCTAGTACAATCTTCTACATCATCAAAGTTAGTTCCATCTGAGTATGTGAACATGGTTTCATTCACACGTATCCCTCCTCCCAAAAATGTGAGTGTTACACTTGACATAACATTTACCTTGCATGATGAGCCTCTTAATATAGAGCTCTCCCCTTTATACACCCCTACCCAAATCAATGGAAATGTCATAATTGGCATCTTAGTTGATCTAAAAAGTTGGGTCAATGTGATAATAGAGAAAAATTTGTTCATAAACGACTGGCATAGGGAGTGGTACAAAGAGTTGAAGACCACCCTCTATACACATGATGAGCTATTTGTTGCCCCTTTGGATCTATTTCTCTTTCAGTCTTCATAGGACCCAAGGTTGTTGATGCTTCTTTCATTATCATTCTAGAGTCTGACCTATTATGAGTTAGGTTGGGTATCCCCTGGCTTACCTCCGTGAATGATGTCATCTATGTGGTTTATGAATGTTTGAAATTCCCTCATGAAGGTTTTGTGCATGTAGTGCACAACACTGGTTATAAATTGTTGGTTTCACATGGGGGTTTCACACTCGATCACTTCTGGCCTACTCTAGTTAGACCTCTCCCCTAGCAGAGATTTGTTATATAAGGCTTATATTAAATATAAGACCGAGGGATTAATGCTAAAGGCTAGTTATTCAGTGTCCCCCTATGTAGTCTCTATTAAGGCTTCCATGATCACACAGTAGCAAGCTGCTTCTTCCACCTGAAAAAAGGGGAAGGAGAAGCTTGCTTGCACTCAAGGGACTTATCCTTCTATATCTTCTACTCTCACTTCTGCTTCTTTCCTTTTTATGACACCCTCTGCTCCTACTCCCATGCCTCACATGGGAAGTGCGATGGTGCCTGCATAGAGAAAAGTGAAGCGGGAGGTCTTTGAGTTTCCTATTTTTCCCATGATTCCTAGGCCCATTGTTTATGGAAAGGGGAAATGTCCTCATGAGGCTACTCCTGTGTCTCGGCCTCCATGGCCTCCTACTACTTCTCTACCTACCCCTAAGGTAGAGAATGAGAAGAGGCCCACCACTGAGGCATTGGTTTCTATTTCTCTTCTTGTAGTTACTCATGTCCCTGTACTTCCTCCTCCTACTCCTACCTAAGAGCCTACCCTTCCACCAACCACGGTTGTGAAGGATACTCATGTGGTTGAGTTGTAGCCTCTAAACCCTTCTTAGGACTTGTCTTCTAGTGCCCATAGCTGATGTAACTAACTTGTACGTGAGCATCAACACAGGAAAAAGGCTCTCGTTGCTGAACATGTAGCCTCATAGAGGATGAAGTGGGAGCTAGTCGCCCCTATTCTTGTGTCTTCTTTTTCTATTTTGTCTTCTTCTGATGTGCTTGCTTTAGTTCCAATCACCTCAGTTCCGCTTCTGGCTCCCCTAGTAGGGTCTGATGATCTTCACCCCAAAAGGGTGCAGCTTTTATCTCTCCCTCTGTTAAGCCTCCTCTTTTAATTTCCCTCTCAAACATTCCTCCATTTTCTCAGCCCATAGACATGCCAAACACCATGGTGGTGTCTGTTGCAAATTTTTCCTCTTTCTCCTCACCTTCCACTTCTTTTATGGGGATTTCACATCCTTCGTTGAAGCACAAGTTGGAGGTTGACCTCACTTCAAGTGGAGGTCAAAAGAAGGGGTCACCTTCTTTGGAAGGTGGTTCTATCTTGGCTTGCACTATCCTCGTAATAGAGGCTGACCCTGTGTCCCTTGAGTTTGTCACTTCCCCTCTCGATGAGGTTGGCATTGGATCTCGAGCACCTCATTATTCTCCCACTTGATTGGCACATGACACTCCAGTGAAGTTCATGTTTAATTTGATGGATGATATCCCAACTTTTTCCTCATTCTTTGCAAGATTGATGACTTTTGCCTCACATGAGCTTGACAAAGAAGACCTTGAGGGGCCTTCTTCCTTGTCTCTTGTCACAAGTGAGTTAGAGGGTATTTCCCTTGCTATCTCTCCCTTGAAAGTCCATCTACCCTCCCCCTATAATGATCTATATTGGGGGCAGGATGACCTGATGGTCAATGAGGAGTAGGTGGTAGCTCTTCTTTATCTGTAGTGTATATTTGTTTGTGTGTTTGTGTTCCCCATGCTTGTCTTTTTATGTTTTTTATCCTACTTGGAGGACCCTTGCTACCCTTGTAGGTGCTTTGATATAGGCATGGAAAGTTTGTTGTGAACTTCTTCTATATGTAATCATCATTCTTCTATGTGTTGTAAATTTTCTTTTTGACAATTGGGGATGATGCAATGTGTTGGGGGAATTTAGGCCTTCTTCCATGTTGACCCAATTTTTATTTTCTTTTGTATTCATGTGATCTTCTTCACAATTTGAGTACTTTGGGGATTTATGATCACTCATCATATAGCATATTATATCCATTTGTATTTATGAATAGATCTAACCCTGAACTCGTAGATCCCCCTGTCTCTCTTGATTTCTTTATCTCTATCTACTTCTCGAACATTGTGGTTCTTATGTGTTGTCCCTCATGTGTGTGTGACAAAATACCATAAAATACATCTCATCATGTGTTGTGTGCCACAACATCTCTACCTCTCCATTCTATCCTTAGGATGTCATGTGCTCCTTTGCATAGCATAAAACATCCTAAGGGGGGGCTACCATGATGTTCTGATTTTTTATTTGGTGAATTCTTTCAAAATGATTCCTTTGTGTTAATTTTTTATTTACAATGAATTCCTTGATGAAAGAGTCCCTTATTGAAACCCATCATTTCCCAAAATATTGTATTATCTCAAGACTTCTGAATGAAATTTTATTTTGAAAGGACCTCATATGTGAAAGGATCTGGAAACTTTCCTTTGAAAAAGGAGCACTTTTTCTATAATGAAAAAAAATGAAAACTTTCCTTTGAAAAGGATGTGAAAGGATCTGAAAAATTTCCTTTGAAAAAGGACCACTTTTTCTAAAATGAAAAAAAATGAAAACTTTCCTTTGAAAAGGAGCATTCTTTCCCATGGATTCCTTGATGAAAGGATATTTCAAAAAGATTCCTTGATGATAGAATAACTTACATAAAATGCGGTGTTTTACAATCAGAGCATTCCTTTGAATGGACCCCTTGTGTCTTGAAGGGTTTCCTACCAAAGGAACCCCCTTTGAAAAATTCTCCTTCAATTGAATTCTCTAGTGTTTTATAAGAATTGTGTGTCTTTTATTTGATATTTAATGTCACTGTGTCTTGGTGTCAGACATCGTATATCCTCATGTCTAGCTTTGGGTAGCCTGACTAGACCCATCTTTTTTGTCATTGTCCTGCAATGGTGTTTGTAGCAATCACAGGCTTACCTGACTAGTGTATCTGATCAGGTCATGTCTTATCATGCTGGCTTGTGTGTCTTATGATTTTTCACCTAACGTGTTTTGTCTATAGCCTAACATGTTTGTGGTGAGATTGCAACTTGCTTTGTAGGAATGAGAACCTGTGGAGCCTCCTTTCTTTCATAACTTCTTAGGAATGAGAACTTTTGGAGCCCCCTCTCTTTTATAGATTTACAAGACTGAGAACCTATGGAGCCTTCTCTCTCTCTCTTCATGTATAGGTGTGTTGGATCGAAGATCTACTTCCTCGACGCTAATGGTATATTCTCTTCAATCTCTTTCTACTTGAGCTCATATCTTCACTAACATGTATGCTCGCTAAAGTGGGGGAAAAATGCAATGGCATGAATTTTCACCCTAGGAAAATTTTCTATTTAATTAGAAATATAATTCAGATGATGCTAAACCACCACAATCAACTTATTCCTTTCGTGTAGCCTTATCTTTTTGCATTGATGGAGGAATGATTTTCGGGGACATGTGTGCACCATGAGGATGTCTGTGCACCGCACTAACATCCTAATAGGATTCATACCCTTGGAATTTTCAAAAGCATTACATTTCTAGTTGGCTGCAAAAATAATGTCTTCTGCCCTTCCTTGATTGATGAAAATCAACCTCTTATCTCCATCTTCAAGCATTCAAACTCACACTCTTTTACTTCCTCACTGTTGGATGTAATTATCTCATTCTCTCCTTCATTCTTGCAACTGCTTTCATTCTCTCACTCTCTCAAGTTAGTTCTTGCTCTCTACTTGGCTTCCACAAATTTCTTATTACAACTCCACCATTCTTGTAGGTTGACAAAGCTTTGTTCTCTTAGTGTGGTGTCATCTTCTCTCAGACTTGAGTGCTAGCAAAAAGAGGAGGTGATATTCCTCTTGTTATTTCATTTGCATCATTGTGTCTTATTGAGTAGCATTTAGTGTGTCTTTGCACTTTATTTGGTTTACTTTCTACTTCTCTTCTTTATTGATTTTTCTATCTCATTGCATATTTGGTTGTTCATGGAGGTGGGAACACCAAAGTGGGGGTTTGACTAAGGTAGACCTTGAAACATAACCCAACATTTTTCCTATTTTCATGTGTGTAGGGTACTGGTTCATTTGTTTGAAGTTGGAGTTGAAGAATCAAAGCATGGGTGGAGTGGTACCTTTTCCATACCTTTCTTTGTCATTTTTGTATTAGATTAGTTTCCATTATTCTTCATGTTGTACATTTTGTTTCTTGTATTTTCTCTATCAAACTATAAAATTTTGCCAGTCAAGTCATTAGTAGGCCCATAATGTTTTCTATTTGTTTACCATAATTCTATCTATATTGGATGCCAATGCATCCCTAAGACTCCAATGTGCTGTACTGGAGTTTGATTCCCGCATTGCCATCCTTAGACAATGAGCTGTCTAGTCAACAGTCCAAATCTTTGAGGCCAGCTCACCTGATTTCCAAAACACCCATTAAACAACCAGAGGTAGTTTATGATGTCAATAAAGGTAGGCCTTTAGTCACACAATCACAAACCAACCTCAACTCACCAAATTTCCAAGTCACAAAACCCCACCATTCAGGTTCTTCACTCTTCCTTGACAATTTCCTAGTAGGTGTGCAACCAGGGTTTCTAGACCCCAACTCTCAATCTACTCAACCAACCAACAAAACCTTGGTGTTTTCAAGGACCCTTTAACCCCTTAAACAACATGTATCAAATCCACATTGACTTACTTCAAACCAACCCCTTCTATTTCATGCAACCACGTTGTCCAACATGGCCAAATAGGCCTATTTTCCAAAGCAACTCCTCTTTATTATTCTCTCCAAGTGAAAATAACCATTGGGAAGCATTAACCAATCTTCCAAACCACAAAATTCACCACTTTTAGGGCATGACAAGCCCTCTAACACCACTAACCCCAAAACCCTCTCTTTTCCCAAATTTCATAAGGGTTTATTGAAAAACCACTTTCCAGATTTTCCCACAATGAACCAAAGCCTCAATAAATCTTATAAGGGTTTGCACAAACTAAAAAGATGATAAAATATTTCTTCCCCCACAAATTACACACATTTCACCATTCAAACCTCACAAATTCACTCAAAATCCTCCATTTTTAGACCTAGGGAATCATCTAAAAACCCCTATTTTCCTCCCCTGCTCATGAAACCTTTCACACATTTTTTTTACCCCTAATTATGCCTTTCCATTGAGTTCCAAAAGAAAATAATGGGTGGAAAGGCTTAAAATTTTGTTTTAACGCACTCAAAACCCTTAAACATGGTATATAGGCCAATTCTTTGTGATTTACCTCTAGAATGCACAAAATCTAATGAAAACAATCCAAAAAAAATTCTAAATGGATTGAAGCCTTCTTCCCACCAGATTCAATCCATAAGACAGAAAGATCACTCTGTACAAAACCGTACAGTTCAAGGAAACTTTAGAATTTATGGAAAAATACAAAATTTGCAAGGAAAAATAATGAGCTTTATTGCCTTTTCTCAAAGATAAACTTCTCCACCCCCCAGCACAAATTGTACAAGAATTTTAAATTTTTTTCCAACCTCCATCATGAGTTACAACTAACTTTTGAATAAGGTGACCATTGATTCCCCTCAAACTTATAGTTTTGCAACTTTTGCTTAACAACTTTTTGCATCATTTTTGCACTTTTGCAATATTTTGTAACTTGACTCCCCTAACCACCTAAAACATTAGAAGTGGTATATTTAGACCTTATTCAACCTAAGAACATTACTCCAAACAAGAAAACACCATTTTACCCTCCTTGACAACTTTTGTCAAAATTGACAACTTTTTGGACATGATTTGCAACTTTTACATTTGTTGCCCAAAATGAATCAAATAACCACAAAACCCTGTGAATGGCCTTATTACATTGAAATAACCCAAAACACCTAAGAACCTATCACTTGACCCCATTTACCTAAAATGACTTGGTACTCCTGCACCATACAACCCACCTAAAAGGAAATCTCATGTCCCATGAGGACTATACTACCTTGAAACTTTCTCTTCCACAACATCACTTTGTCCTCCAAATGCTCCTTGGTCTGGAAATATCCTCCGTTGGTTTGGATACCCTATTATTGCTTTATTCTTTGCATTGTTGCACTTGATTCTACCTTGCCATTGCCTCTCCCTAACAAACAGTCATGCCTCATACCTTCTACCATTATCCTCATTTAAAATTGTCATCCTTGCTTGAGCACCTACAAACAAACACTTACCTCTTGTTCCTTGAACTCTCTCCTTCATTACCCTTTCATGCTTGAATTCATTCATGTGCTTTGGCCAAACACTTTTTTCACTTCACCCTTTGTCTTTACATCTCTTCTTAGGTTCTCTGACCCAAATATCTTTGTTTTATTAGAGTTACTAACCTCTGTACAGGAAAAATACAACTACCCACCAACCTTTCTCCTAAAAAGTGGACAAGGCATTTTCCCAACCATAATTCTATCATGCTTCATAAACCCATCTTGAGCCTTCAACACCAACTGACCCTTGAATTTTCCATGATCAGATTTCATTAGCAACTCACCATCCTTTCTCTTCAACATGACATCATTCTGCAAGCTCACTGTCATGGATTCTTCCATCCTTGGGGTGACTATAATCTTCATTTCCCTTTCACCCTCAACTTGCACAAAATCTTTATTACCCATCATGATTACTTTTGCTGCCCTTGTCTGCTCCTTGACTTCCTCTTGCAATGGAATCAAGGTAAATGTGTTCCCATCATGTTCAATCTGATATGTATTAGCCCTTCCATCATACATGGCATGTTTTTCAAATTACCATGGTCTCCCAAGCAACAAATGGCAACATTGCATTGATAGAACATCACAAAGTACCCTATCTATGTACCCTCCAATCTGAAACTCAACTAAAGCCTACTCATTAACTAGAAGTGACTAGTCATCATTTAACCATGACACCTTATAGGATGTTTCATGAGAAACTTTCACCAAATGCAACTTATCTACCATTTCCCTTGATACTATATTATTAGTGGAACCAAAATCTATTACTACCTTGCATACCTTACCTTTGCTCTTGCATGTGCTCTTGAAAAGATTGATTCTCTGCATTGGTTCCTTCTCCTTGGAGGCCTTCAAGAGTTGTCTTATTAACATCAAAGATTCACCAAATTCTTGTTCAACAACATGACTTGGAGAATTAACACTTTCATCTTCATCTTCTTGCACAATTTGGACTCTCTTTTCACCTCTTCTTTCACCCCCACTTGAAGTAGCACCAAAATTTTCAGGACACTTGAAGGAGGGATGACCAAACTCACCATAGTTATAACAGCTTCCTGAAAACATATTAGAACCTCTTCTTTTATTTGTATATCTACCCCTAAAACTTGTTCTTCCACCTCTCCATCCACCTCTAGATTCAACTGTTTTCTCTTTACCTTTACTAGCATCTCCTTGGTCTTGATTGGATTGTTTTAGAGTAGAAAAAGTTCCTCTGCCTCTAGAAGTATTGCCTCTTCCTCGTGTTGCCTTTTCTTGTCTCCTTTTTACTTTCTCTTCTACCCTTATAGCCATTTGGAAACATTCTTCAGCTATTTTTGGTGTGATCAAACTTATTTCATCCTAAATATTATACCTCGAACCATTAAGATATCTTGCTACTCTTTCTTCCTCATCTTCCTCATGTTTTTTCCTTATACTTAACCTATAGAACTCCCCAGTGTATGCACTTGCAAATATAAGTCCTTTTTCCTAAGGTTTTGAAGCTTTTTAAGCAATTGAACATTGTAATCATTAGGAAGAAACTTACCTTTGATTTTTGTCTTCATTCTCTCCCAAGAAGTAA
>VDFB02208796.1:0-11759 GCA_007258455.2 Sequoia sempervirens | reverse complement strand
CATCAAATGATGTCTGGCTAATTGACTCAGGTGCATCTTTTCATATGAAATCTCACAAAGATTGGTTTACAAAGTATAAAAAGTATGCTGGTGGAAAGGTGTATTTGGCAAGTGACCCATCTCTGGAAATTGTTGGTTGTGGAAGAGTCAAAATTCAATTCCCTGACTGAAGAATCAAAGGAATTGATGGTGTAATGCACATACCAGGTCTTGTTCAGAATTCACTTTGTGTTAGCAAGTTGAATGATGCTAGTGTGCAAGTTTCATTCTCGAATGGTGTTTTAAGATGACTAGAGGCTCAATGTTGCAGGCTAGGGGTGCTCGAATTGGTACTCTGTACAAACTGGATGCACATGTTGTTCAATGCAATAGTGTCTCTATAAATTCAAAAAAGGCTACTCATGTAGAGAAGGAGAACAAAGTTCCTCTGGGGGAAAACTCTTTGGAGGTGAAACTCTCTATATAAATTACCGTGCTCTAGCATCAAGGACTTGTGGGAGTGGTGAGAAAGGATTAAGAGCTTTAAACGTCAGAAGCGGTTGAGGGCTTAATGACTATAACCTTGAGTTCTATTTTTCTGCCCGAACATTGTATATATGGAAAAACAACATCATGTTTCATTTTATTCTAGCCCTCATAAAATCTTTTGGTGTTCTGGATTACATTCACTTTGATGTTTTTGGTCCAGTAAATGTTCATTATTGAAATCTAGATATTATGTTTCTTTTATTGATGATTATTCGAGAAGGGCATTTGTGTATTTTCTAAAAGGTAAATCAAAAGTGTTTAGTTGATTTAAAGAGTTTAAAAACTTGGTTGAAAATCAAACTAGAAGAAAAATCAAATGCTTGAGGAGAGAGAATGGCAGTGAGTTTTGTTCTACATATTTTGAAAGGTATTGCAAAGACCATGGAATAAAAAGGCATAAAACAACACCTTACAGTCCATAACAAAATGGAGTTGCTGAAAGGTTGAATAGGACACTGATGGAAAAGGTGAGAAGTATGTTGAGCAATGCTGGTCTGGAGTAGAAGTTCTGGGTTGAGACTATGGCTACAACATGTTATTTAATAAATTGATCTCCCTCTTTCGCACTTGTTGGAAAAACACCTATGGAAGCTTGGTCTGGTAAGAAGCCCTCTTTAAGACATTTAAGAGTCTTTGGCTATGAGGAATATGTTTATGTGCTGAATGAGAAAAGATCTAAGTTGGAAAATAAAATTATTAAATGTAACTTCATTGGGTACAACATTGGTGTGAAAGGATACAAGCTTTGGAATCCACGTGACTAAAAAGGTTGTATATAAGTAGTGTCATTTTGAAGTTGAAACCTTCTTGATTGGATCTGATCGGAGATGAAAGAGAAAGAAGAAAACAAAGAAAAGGTAGCTAAAATTCCTCGAACTCCAAATAAAGAGGAACTACGAAGTGTACCTGAAATTGAGGAGAGTTCTAACAGCTCTGAGAGCTTTGAAGAAGAAGAACCACAACCTCAACCTCAACCTTTGAGGAGGTCTACACATGAAAGGAGACAACCTGAAAGGTATGGTTTTTCCATGTTGGATGTAAATTGTGCCTATGCCTTGATTACAAGCATCAATGAGCCTAGGACTGTGAAAGAGGCTATAGAAATGTCTGATTCAAATTCTTGGTTGGAAGCCATGAATGAGGAAATGGTGTCATTAAAAAAGAATGCAACCTAAGATTTGGTGCCCTTTCTTGAAAGCCAGAAAGCCTATTGGTTGTAAATGGGTACTTAAGAAGAAAACCGGTCTGGATGGTAGTGTTAAAAAGTATAAAGCTAGGTTGGTTGCAAAAGATTATTCCCAGGTAGAGGGAATTGACTATGGCAAAATATTTTCTCCTGTAGCTAAGCTAACATCTATCAGATTTCTTTTGTCACTTGCAGTAGTGTATGAATTAGAGATTGAACATATGGACGTGAAGACAAAAATTTCTTCATGGAGAGTTGGAAGAGGAAATTTATATTTCCCATCTTGAGAACTTCATTGAAAACGACAAAGAAAATATAGTTTTCAAGTTAAATAAATCTTTGTATGGTTTGAAGCAATTGCCTAGAATGTGGTACAAAAAGTTTGACACTTTTGTGTTGTCATTAGGATTTTTAAGATCAAAATTAGATCATTGTGTTTACTACAAAAATAAAAATTATTGAGTTCTTATTATTTCCCTATATGTTGATGAGATGTTCATAGGAAATAGTAAGACTATGATTTCTAATCTAAAATCTCATTTTTCAATAAAGCTTGAAATGAAAGACCTACATGTAGCAAGGTATATTATAGGGATGGAAATAAAAAAGGATAGAGGAAGTAGAAAGATTTGGCTCAACCAAAGTAAGTATATCAATAATATCCTGGAGAGATTTGGTATGACTGACTACAAGTAGCTAGTTGTTCTAGTGTTGCAGGGAACAAAGTTATCTGTTGAAGATTGTCCAAAGTCTCCTACTAAGGTGGAGGACATGACCAGAGTGCCTTATGCAAGTGCAATTGGCAGTTTAATGTATGCAATGTTTTGTACAAGGCCAGACATTACCCAAGCAATGGGAGTTCTTAGCCGTTTTATGGCAAATCCAGGTAGATCGCACTAGGATGCTATGAAAAGAGTTTTTAGATATTTAAAAGGTACCTCTTAGTACGCTTTGTGTTATCATGGTAACCAGTGGAATCACCGAGAATCCATGACATTCTAGGACTATGGATTACGATTGGACGGGGGACGTGTGTTAAAGAAGATCCACCAATGGATACATCTTCATGTTGAATGGTGGTGCAATTAGTTGGATGAGCAAATGACATGTTGTAGTCGCTTTATCTACTACAGAAGTAGATTATATGGCAACAACACATGCCTACAAAGAATCCATTTGGATTAGGCGTTTGTGTTATGATATTGGGTTTAATGCACAAAAAATTATCATTTGTTGTGACAGTCATAGTGCTATTTGTTTGGCAAAAAATCCAACTTTCCATGTTAGGATGAAACATATTGATGTGCAGTATCATTTTGTACAGGATATGGTGGAGGATGGAAAGGTCAATCTTGAAAAAGTGGATACTCTAGAAAATTTTGTGGATGCATTAACGAAACCAGTGAGCACAAACAAGTTTAGGTGGTGTGTCAGTTCGATGGGACTTGAGGCCTATGACATTCAGTGATCTCATTTTTGGATTAAGCCAGTACATCTTCGTCAAGTGGGAGCATGTTGGAAATGTGTCTCAGCTTACTGGTGTGATAACGACGGCATTGTGTTCTCTTATTGACCAAACAAAGCTTCATCAACAAAAATTTCTTATTGTCTTCTATGACGATAAGCCTTCCTTGGTTTCACTTAGCTCCATCGACAGAACCTTTGCATGGTCAGCAAGACCTTACTAGTTGTCTCCACATTGGTGGTCTACGACAGTTTGCCTTATCGGCAAGAGTTTGCTCCATTGGTAATATTTTGTTCTTTGTCTCATCGACAAATTGAAATCCTTTGTTTTGGCAGCTTATTTACCTTATCAACAAGAGGTTGCACCATCACCAGCACTTTGAGCAATGTTTGATTGACATCCCAATAGTAGGTTGGAATGCTCTTGTTAGAGAGACTTTAGGTGTTTGGCAAGACATTGGAAAATGTATGTAGACATGGCCGATTGAAAGTCTTGAATGTTCTTGTCGAAGAGGCACGGATGGTTGATGAGACATTGACAAATGTCTCTAGACATTTGCGGTAAGTTTTGGCTTGATTCTCATCCCGATAAGAGACTATGGTCTTCACTATGAATTTGGAGAGATATATATGCTTCGACAAAGTTTGTTATGAGTAGTACGTGGTGGGACCCTCCCAGCCGGGAGGAAAGTGATTAATGATGCAAAAACCGGCTTTAACTTGACAATGGGGATCCACATGGATAGTAAAAGCGGTCGATGAGACCTTGGTGTATCGATGGGAGAAGCTGAGATCTCTCTTCGACATGGCTCACTTTGGAAATTGCTAATTGACAGTTTGTATGTTGTAATGTATGGAACCAATTTGGTATGTTTTCACGCATGGGTCTGTAGATGCAGATGGTCTAGAATTCTCTTAGGAGAATTACGCTATAAATGTGTAATACATTTTGTAATAGTGTGGCGAGAATGAAAAGTTGAGTCGTGAGTTTGAGATAGAGAATGAGATAGATCAAGTTTGTAATGTTTCCTATATTGAGTGTCTGAATTGACATCTAAAAGGAAGAAACTGTAACTCTGTATGTGAACCTTTTGTTCACTGTAATACAAAGAGTTCTTTCTTGGTGTGGTGGAGTTTTTTCTCCAGAAGGGTTTTCCCACGTTAAATTTGGTGTCTATTATGTGTTGTCTAAAATTTGTTCTTATCTGTTTCCTAGTAATATGCATCTTTAATGAACTGTAATTTGAAATTTGAACCTTAAGTCTGCATTCCCTTCTTAGAATTAGCATTAGGAAATTTTTTTTGCACCTTTGCTTTCCTTATACTTCCTCCATCTCCTCCATAAATTTTTCCACCTCATGTCTCTCCACATCCTCCGCCTTCTCCACCACATTATTCTCCTCTCCTCCCATACCAACTTCTCATATTCCTCATCCTCCTCCATCTCTCCCATGTGATACCCCCTTCCTCCTCTCTAAGAAGATGAACTACAAGCACAAGAGGAAGGGATGCAAAATAAGGAAGTAACTGAGGAAGAGATAATTAAAGGACTTTAGGAAGAGGCTCAAGTAGAGGAATAAGTAGAGCCATATAAGAGTGTTTACTTGCCAAGTGGTACTTGTATTATAGAGTAAACTAATTTGTAGAATAACATTAAAGCATAGAAATAATTCACAAAACAATTGCATAGAAATAAGATTTAGATTATCATTCATATGGTTTTAGTATTACAATTCATCATATTTGTGCTAGTCCTCAATTGCAACACATTGACACTATAAATAGTTAGTAGATGTTGGTTAGGGATACCAAGCTATTGAAACTACTCGAGTGCTAACTAATGATGAGGACTAATTACCGACAAAACATTATTCTTTTATTCTATTTATTCTATTTGCTAATTAACTAATTAAGTTGATTACAAGGAGAATAAAGAGTGGAGATAAAGAGAAATGAGGTAGAGTTATAACAAGATGACTCTCAAGACTCACATAATATTGATATTATAACTTCTTCTCAAAAGGGGAGTCTCTTTAAATATTCCAATATGGTTGAACCACACCATAAAGAAGAGACATAGAACATACGTGTAGGAAGAGGAAATATAGAGCCTCAATATCCTTATAGAGGCATTTCAATCCTCAACAAAGAGAAAGAAAAGGTCAAGAAGATTGTCTACTATCACTATGGACGGGCAATGAAATAAAATAGCTTAGATAGTTGTCCCTCTAGTGGATAAGTATGAATCAGATATGAAGCCAGAGGACTACCAGATAAGACAGGTCAACTTAGGTGTTTAGACAAGAGAGGGAGAACAACAATATATGCAAATGGATGTGTCTACCATCTTGAAGAGGATGCAAAAAGATGAGAACACCAAAGAAGAGCTTAATTCTCAGGTGGCACAACTAACAACATGTGTAAATAACTTGATAGGACCTATTGATGTTGTTGCTCCTAAGCTAGTTTTGTAAGCTACACTAAAAGGTGAAGTCCTAAACCTTGACCCAAAGGGATGGGTATCTGTTGCTAAGTAGTGGAAATATGATTTTATAGATTTGGCAAGCAGAGTTTTGAGAAAAAGTAATAAAATATTATCACTATATTAGTGATGAAGATAGCTTGGCACACCAAATAAAGGTGGTAATTGTTGAGGAATTAATGGTATGGGAGGATTACATCCCACTTTTGCAAAGAATAAAAACCACTTCCTCAGAAGACTTGCTAAAAGTAGTTGTAATAGAGGAAGAATACCATGATAAGCTTGGAGAATGGTCGAAGGAAACACAGCTAAGGGTGAGGGCCCTAAATAAATGCAAGAATAAGTTGAATAAGAATAAGAATCTAGTTGAAAAGGTTATAATAAAGATTGAGCATTTTGTGGAGAATCTTGGATGTACATTATAGGAAACTCCATCTTTAGTTGCTTCCCCCAGCAAGATGATTGAAGAACTTGAAGGGTCACTGAAAGGACATGCCAATCAAGAGGCTATTGACTAGATGATGACCAAGAAAATGGATTTGTGAACCTTTCAGGATGAATTGTCAAGTTTTTCCAGTCTACAGGAAAAGCTGGAAAATTCAACATTTTCGTAGAGAATTAAATTGCAGTACCACTAAGGTCCACCTATGGATGTGATCAATGAAGTCATTACCACTTTCTTTGATAGCTTTCCTAGCAATAGCTAGTTGGACCTTTAAATTTTTATTTATTTTAATAAGTTTTGTAATAAAAGGCAATGCCCAGATAGTTAACTTTGAATCTGGCATGGTGTTTTTTAGTTAGACTTCAGTTCTGCATGAGTTGTTCAGTTTAGTTTTAGTTAAGTCCCCAAGTCTAACTAGGTGCTTTAGTTTCAATTTTAGTTAGCTTTAGTTTTAGATACATGAATTATGGGACACCTGTGTCTATTTAATTAAGATTTTGGTCCATTGTGAAACATTAGAACTTATGTGTTTTACAAAAGAACTTATACATCTTCAGTGTGGATTTTCCTATTAAATTTTGTGGAGATATTTTATGAATCAAAGGATTATGCCTTATTTGCATGCATATGGATCTCAAACTCTAGTGATGGTATGATTGTTTGTTTATTTGAATTGAGTAAATTGATGAAATTTATTATATTAGTGTTGCAATGAGGATTGTTCCCTAGCTAAGTGTAAAACTTAGCCATCATATGAAACATAGGATCATCTTCAAATTGTGGGTTGCCTGTGGTGAAGATGAACCTCCAAAGAGGTATGGCTCCCTTGATGAACCTCCTATAAACTACTGATTTATAAGGACAAGAGATAGATGGATTAAAACTAAAAAAATACTTTATCCTAGGAGGTGATGCACCAAACTTCAAAACACATGTACCTATTGTTTTAACTCATAATTTCTCTCAAAGTCTGCCCTACTCTATGCACAACTCAATTTTTTGCAAGCTCACACAATAATGTTTCATAAGAAGGTTACGTTTCATGTTTTTTAGAAGGAAAACTAAGTGTTTTCACGACTACAAATTTTGAAACAATTAACATAACCTATGACTTGTATGGGTTTTGCTTATTCCATCAACCCTCCCCTCCCCCCTTCCCCCCCTATTTTTTCCCTTCTTGCCTGCCTCTCCATCATCTTGCTCATTGTCTTTTGCTCTGTGTTTTTCTTATTTTCATACTTCTCTTGTTTTTTCATCTATTTTCCCTTATTTATGTTAATATTTTTTTGCATTTTTTGATTTATGAGTCTCTTTTGTAATTTTTGATTTAATCATCCATTTGATTATATATTTCAATATAAATATTTCTAATAGTAGTAATATTTAATTAATTTCATCTAGTATTATTTTCTTCATATAATTATTTGTAATATTTATAAATAATAAATATAAGTTTCATAATTTTAATAGCTTATATCGATTTAGATATGTTCATATATTTATTTTTATACTTATATGTTTATTTTGATTTTTATAGGCCTCCTTTGCTTGTTTTGTTTTATTACATATATTTTTAGTTTTCTGGGAACTATAGGCACCACCATTTAACTGTTATTAATAACTCTCATTTTAACCAATAAGAACTTGAGAAATTTTTCTATTTGAATTTTTTTAATCTATATCAATGTATACATGCGAATTATTTAACAAAATATATTTCAAAAATCATTTCTCTTCAATTTCATTGGTACACAATTTTCACCCAATATAAGCGATTTTTCCGCTTCCATTTCTTCCATTACCTCCATTTTTCCATTTCAAAAGGGAATTGGTTAGAATTATTAATCATAAAAAATAATTAATCAAATCACAACAATATTATTTGTAAAGCTTAGAAATAATTATAAAATTAAACTAAATTTTAATTTCTAAAATTTATAAAGTATTTATTTTCTAGTTTTGAAAATAATCATTTAAATTATATTAATTACATACTACAAATAAATTAAATTAAAACTAAATTTTATTTTTAAAATAATTCAACAATTATTAATTATAATTTTAAAATAAATTAGGAATATATATATATAGATATATAAATATAATATATTATATTATTAATTTAACAAAATATTAATATACACACACAGATATATATATATATATATATATATATATATAATTAATTTAACAAAATATTATATGTATAATATATAATTTTAACATTGTATTATACTATATATACAATATAATATATAACATATGTAACATCTAATATATAATATAATATATTAAATAATAATATTAAAATTTTATATTTTAATTTTAAATTATGTAATATATTATTTTTAAATAATTTAATATATTTTTTAAAAAGACATTTAAATCAACACTAATTTGATTGTTAATAAATAAATAAATTATTAATTGTTTAGAATCACTCCCTCATTTCTTTAAAATAATTACATGTAGCAATTAAGACTACTACCAATTAAAATTAATTCTCCCTTCTAAGTACAAATACTAATTAAAATAATAATTCTTAAAATAATTGCATACCTCAATTAAATTTTAAAATAATAATTCTTAAACATAAAGATTAAAAATAAATATCTAAATTTTCAATTTTAATAATTGTTTTATAGAATTATAATATTTATTAATTTAATACTTCACTATAATAAAACAGATTAAATTTTAAAATTTCATTTACTATTTAAGTTAAAAATTATGTGCAACCATATGGCATGTTTTTCATGAGACTACATTTATACTTTTAAAAGTGTGTTTTTAAGAATGGTGGACATGTTATTTTCTAAAGTACAATTTTATTAAAAATTTAAGATTACAAAATTTCTAAGTGCTTAAATAAAAACAATATAGATCTTAAAAATGTTAGGCAAAGGAGAAATCAAACTAATAGTGTTTTTTTAATCTATGGATAGGGTTATTTTTTTTTTTAGATACATGTTTAGAATGATTTTATAAACGTAGTTCATAGAGTTTCATGTTAGTATGAATAGAGATGTTCACATTACACTTAGAAATGTTATTTTAATCACATTTATTGTTTTTTTTTATTAGATAGTTTATGAGATTTATTAATGTGAATAGACTTTATAATTTGTCTTAATTGCTTCTTGTAAAGTTTTGTATGAGAATTGTTCTATATTGATATTATGTTTGACTATTATTAAAAAATATTAAAAAATATTTGTTCTTCAATTCTCTTAATATTAAAAAATATTGATACATACATAATTATTGAAGATGATAAAATGTATAAAAAATAATATATATTTTAAAAAAATATGTATAGAGTTTTTTGAAAATTATTTTAATTAAATTAATATATTAATAATATAGTTGACTACTAGAATCTTCTAAGAATAATTTCTTAATATTAATATATACATAATTATTGAAGAAGATAAAATGTATAAAAACTAATATATAATATATTAAAAAAAAATACATATTCAATTATTTTAAAGATTATTTTAATTAAATTAATATATTAATAATATAAAAAGTCAAATTTTATTTATGAAACTGAAAGGAATATAAGTTATAAAAGATAAAAAAGAGGTGGCACACATCAAAAGAAAAATACAAAATTTAATTTATATAACAAAAAAAATATTTAGATTTCATACATAATTCTTTAAAGACTAGATAGTTACATTCATTTTTATTTGATTGTTATTAGTGTTGTTTTTAGAATATTTATATAATTTTATTACTTAATAATTATTTTTTTAAAATATAATTTTAAAGGATAGATTATACTCATTAATTTTTTATTTTTAATTAAAAAATAAAAATAATGAATTATGACATTTTTAGTTATTTATGTTTTAATTAAAAATTATGTATCAATAAATTATCTTTATCTTTATTAATAATTTACTTTATATAAAAAAATAGTCACAATAATACTCAAATATTTTATTTAATTATATAAAATGTGAAAGAAATTTATGTGTAATTAATTTACTCAAATGTAATTGGCTTAAAACTTTTGAGCAATAAGGGCGATTTTCCTGGTAGGAGAAAATGACATGCTTTATTTCAGCTTGAATAGTTTCAAAATCCATTTGAAATTCATTTCTTTCTCGAAGGTTGCCAAGAGCTCTATGTAAGCTAAAAGTTCAGGCTTACACTTTCTGCATCAATCAATTCCAGTTTTGAAGCAACTCTATGCCACAATGCCTGTGGAAATACTTGTAATTCATCATATGCTATAAGGTTTGAAGAAATAAAAAATCTTGCCACAATTTGGAAGTGCACTTCACACACATGACATCCTATTATACAGTTAATTTTTTTCCTTTGGACTTATCTTGCCCTTTTATTGCGCTGATGATGCAAACTTTATGTATCGGATTTCTATTGATGCATAATTAATCAAGCTTTTTAAAATTGATGCACAAGATAGTTTTGCAAGTTTCCAGATTCTTGAATTTTTTGTTGCTCCTTCCCACATAGTTGATAAAGTTTGGTTAATCAAGGAGACATATGTAAGGATGTGCATAAACAATCCAACACCTATGCTAACTAAGGAAAGCTATAACTTTTGTGTGCTAATGCATTGTGTTCTTGTTTTTTTAAGTGTTTCAGTCACATCGGGTTTCCTTCCATGAAGTTAAGTATTAATCCTATGCTATTTTCATTATGGGTTTCTCGATATTTAAAATTATTTCTTGAATGGTTGAAGTCTCTTGCTCCTAGTCAAACTATGGATGTTGTGTACATTCAGGTGCTCCTCAAGCAATTGTCTCCAAGATGTTGAATACTTGATGTTGCTTGAATCATGAATGTTGTGTTCAAATCAGGTTATGAATGATTTACTGTGTTTTGATTTTTTTCATCTTCCTTTAGCATTTTGGTTTTGCTCTAAACCTCCGGTTTCTAAGGAAATGTATTAGCACTACTCATGCTAGAGCTCATTACTATACATTAGCTTCTCTTTCATTTGAACCAAAATTGCAACTAGTTATGAATTCTATGTATATATTAATCCCAAAATACAATTATAAATGTCAAATGTTTATATTAGAGGAAAACTTGATTTTCATGTACCTATTATTTATTCATTTTATCAACATTGTTGCTAAAAGTTATCAAACACAACAAATAAAAACATAACTATTTAATAGCTTTTTGGCAGGAACTGGCCTTTCAAAATTTTGTTAGTTATGCATTTATGCATCTTGCTCAATTCTCTCTTTATCTTTTACTTTCATAAAAATTTGCTTTCATTTTTTATATTATTATTTTTAAGTAGCATTTTTCTATATATATTTATTTATATATTCATATATTCAGTAGTTCTTTTATGTTTAAGTATTATATTTAAGTAAAATATATATTTTCTTACACTTATGTGCCTATTTGGATTTATATAGGCATCCTTTGCATATATTGTTGACCTATATGCACACTCTCATATATTTATTTGTATCCTTTACACACAATTATACAATCATTCATCCTCTTTCTTATTTCTTCTTTTCTTGCATTTTCATTTGCATTTTTTACATCCATTTTTACTTTTATGCTTATGCACATATATTGATTAATATGTATCCTTTGCATACATTGTTTCTTTGTTCATATGGGTAGGTAAATCAATATAAATACTTAGATAAATA
>VDFB02208795.1:0-10808 GCA_007258455.2 Sequoia sempervirens | reverse complement strand
AATCTGCTTTTCTTTGTTTGTAATGATCTATAGCACTTTTCATTGTGATATCAGCATATAACAGAGCAACAGGTACTTTGAATATTTTATCAATTACTTCAGCCTCCAAACTTATAATGACATTTCCATCATCGTCCTTGATTGTCCTTGTTTCTTCATCAAAATGAGAAACACATGCAAGCACAAATTTTGGTTCTAAGGAAGCCACTAGAAATGAAGAAACTAGATGAATATGACTTCTGAGAAGCAACTGCATATCATGAGTCGATGGGTTCACCGTTCTTTTCAAGAACTCAGACATATCAACATGCCCGATCTTTGTGTCTCTAATCTCATCAATGAGAGAAACTACCTGAGAGGGAGCAATCTCATTTAAATATTTATCATACTTAGCCTTCATCTTTTTGTTTGGAGGCGATACTGGCTCTTTTGTGTAATGGCCCCTTTCTAGTGGAGGCACTTAATCTCGAATCTTGCATTCAAAGTGTTCCTCAAAGAGACATTATAAGCGTTAGAGGTCAATAACTTTTAGTGATAATGTCCAATTAGATCAAAATGATATAAATATTTCATTCTCAACAAAGGATTATTCATTTCCTTCTTATCATTCACTATGAATGATTCTTCTATAATATATTTCATAAGTACATTAAACATCTTTCAAGATCCCATAGATGGAATTCTATTATACCATTTAATCTCATAGCGAATGAATAGTCAATATTACTTATAAGGCTCAATAATTGCTACAAGCATCATTATTGGATAGTCGTAAATAATATTATATATATACACACACTTATCAATTGTTAACATGTCCTTCCAACTCTCAATATACTTATCCATCCTAATGTATTAAAATATATTCATAATCATAATATATTTAAATATATTTATGAGCATCAACTGAGATTTAAATTAATAATATACCAAAATCCACTATTCTTATCTTCTACACATTATTATATTAACCCATGCTATAATGGAACTCATACCTGATAAGAGGCGGATCTGAAGACTTTATGAGTGTCCTATATACAGTTGTTCCATGATTGTTTAATAAGATAAATAGCAAGATAGATACGATTGCACACACAATGGTTATGATAGAATATACAACAATAACATAATCAGTTATCTAATTCAATATAACGAATCAATAAGGCTATAATAATAAGTGTAAATAGTAACATGTATAATATTACAATTACAAATAATATTGTTATAATTCATATCTACAAATATAAACTATTATTTTAATCCACATCAGATTTCCATAATGCATTAACTGATTAATATTCTATTCCATTAAATATTTACTAAGATTTCACCATTTACTAAGCTGATTATTATTCTAATTCATAAATTACTTATTAAGTCCTTGTCTACATCCTCACTATATTCACTAAACTAGTCAAACGTATTCAGAAATACTTACCTTGTTTTCTGTTTGTCTGCCCCTATTCCTTTCCTTTCTCAGCCACGATCTCATGAATATAAATAGCAAAATATCACAGGCTGCAGAAATTAGAAGTCTTTGAAATGGTTCGATGGTTTAGAATATATTAAAATATTCCACCTTTTTCCCATCCCTTAAAATATGACTGTGTATTCATTCCTTCTCCCCAAATTGGTTTGGAATGGTCTTCTTTTTATAGATTGATCTGCCACGAGTCGTTATCATCCTGCAGGCTCAGTCCGTCCCCTTATTTTCTTCCCCAGCAATGGTTCTCATTAAATATAGAACCTTTGCTTGATGAAAAGTCTTGTCTTTTCCCAAGCGCTTCTCTTGAGTTACTTTCTTGGGTAACTAATCGCTGGGTTCTTAACTTTTATTTGTGTATGATGCTTTAAACAGCCACGTTTATGTTTGAATAATAATGATCAACTTTTATTTGTGTATGATGCTTTAAACAGCTACGCTTATGTTTGAATAATAATGATCATGTAACATTAGTTAGTTTTATCTTTATAAGAATATTTGTATCAGGTCCACAGCAATATATAATGATTCTATATTATTTGGAATTCTGATCTTACTTAATTTTATCTTCATTATATGTTATTTATTATTATTTTATTTATTGTTGACAAGCCACTTGTATTTAACATTTGGATATTCCCAATATGATACAATGATAATAATATTATATTATGTCTATTTTGTTGTTTATTTTGTATTTTAAATATACGGATATCTTATAAAGGTAATCTTGGCTATTACTTTTATTCTAGTATGTATTTTATAAGATTAATTGTCTTTATTATAATAATTGTGTAATTTGGTAATATTTATTCTTTACCATAGTTGAAAACTCTGACCAAAGCAATAACTCTACATAATCTTAAAATTTCAAAACTCTGACTGCAAAAAACCTGGGAAAACTCTCAATAATTAAATTTATCGAACATTTGAAAATACACAATTTTTTAAAATATTCTTAAAAACCATACATGTAAACTTAAAATATAAAATATTTCTTATAATCTATTATATTTATTATTTATAAGTATAATATTATAAATTTAATAATATTTATTACTTATCTAATATTATATATATGAGTATAATATTATAAATTTAATAATATTATATTATAGCCCTTAAATTATGATTTCCACCATTTACTAAGCTGATTATTTTTCTCCCCAAGCCCTAGTCACAAACGTCGCTGGGTAATAAAACGCTTTTCTTTTCATCTCGCGAATGAAACCTTAGGCAAAAAAAAATGAACGCTTCGGACTTTATTTTGACCGCTCTCCTTGCCGCATCGCCGCATTTTTCGCTACTTCGGTGTTTGGAATCGCAAAGCCGGACAACTGGAGGCAATTAGCGATTTCACTCTTATCATCAGAATCTGCTACCGCGAGAAGTTAAGCTGGCTCTTCTATTTTTTCAACTATTATCTTACTAATTATAAAAATCGTTAATATGTATGTATTGCATTTATGCATTTGTATTTCAATGCTTAGTAATTTTAGTGTTCTATTTCAGGGACATGACATTTTGTCATCGAACAAGAATCTGAAATACTGTGATGAAAATTCAGAAGAGTAAGAACATCTTCAGAAGCAATGGGTGATTCCATGATATCAAAATCTGAGAAACTAGTAATCTCATCAGGACTTGCTTAGGTTTTGAACTTATGGAAATACTATGACATAAAGATATTTTGGTAAATATACTTTCAGCAATGGGAAATCGGATCTGGGAAGACCACTTGCAAGTTCAACTTGTAATCGGGTCTTGGGGACCCGATTTCAAGTGAAACGTGTTTTTTTATTAATGAGCACTTGTAGTCGGGTCTTGAAGGCCCAATTACAAGTAATGTGAACATGATACAATAAATGAAGTGGTTTTGAATGAGCGAATGGATTTGCAAATGGGATGCCAAGTATATGGAAGCAAATGAAAGTGTATGGAAGGTAAATGAATGTATTTTATTTGCAGTCGGGTCTTGAGGACCCGATTGCAAGTGTGCAAACTTATATCAATCAATGCATTTTACAAATGCACTATAAACATAACCAAGAAGAAATGGAGAATAGAAAGTAAAGAAAATAAAAGAAAACAAAATCCCAAAACGTACCTTGAAAAGTTAAAAAAGTACAGCTGAAGAATACAATTGAAAACTCTTGAGTTGTAACCAGCATTTATAAATAAAACAAGATGGAGACTCCTCTTCAAACACTATCAGCTGAACATTAAAGCTCCTCCTTAAGAAACGCAGGGAAGGAGAAGAAAGAAGCATGCCATGAGAAGAAAAACGGCCAAGATCTGATGGATGATTCACTGCCTCAACCTCAAACCCCAATTTTCTTAAGTCTTTAGGCGTATTTTAAGTTTTTTAGAGAATTCTTAATAGACAGAAGAGAAGGGGCGCACATCATATTTGCTCATAAAATGAAAATTAACACTATTCGCTTCAGAAAGAGAGTGTAGATTGCATTATTATATAGAGACAAATAGAATGCAAGTGATACACATACCAAAATAGCTCCAGATTATTTAAATAAAGAAGTTGCCAGATCTACAGCCGGAAATGGTGAAAACAAGCATATAGGCACGCCAAATCTCCAGAACTCATTTCTCCTGCTCAGAAACTGGATACAATGCTCTAGAAATACTGGACGTCCATGATGGAAGACCAAAATCAAACCAAAGGGAGGCGTTTCAGCTTTCTCCTTCACACGCCTCTCTCTAGGCACAAATCCCAATGTAGGCCGTACGGCTATGAAAAGAATGCAAGTAAACTCTGCTGGAAACCTCTGTCTGTGAAGAAGGATGCGCCACCAGTAGAAACCCTCATTTATTTGCAAACAACAAACAATCTCAATATAAATAATCTCTACATGAATCTGTAGAACCTCTGGCTAAAGCTCTCAACATGCACTGATTTGACTGATCTTTCACAATCTCAAGAGTGCTCACACTGAAGAGGTATCGTTCTTCAATGGCGGTTTGTTCAAACCCTGATCACAGGAGAATGCACAGGAAAAATGCTCAAGGCAAAGTGAAATGGTCAAAAGATATGAGTTTCATTTGCTAGAGAAATGCTTTATACCCAAAAGGGCACGCATTTCAAGAAGAATACGCCTTTTTTAATCATTAAAATCTTTTAAAATTGTATTAAGTCCTTTTCCATAGTTTTCCACTTAATACTTGAGCGCACCTTTTTAATATTTTATGTCATTAAAATATTAAATCTCCTTTTGAACATTTTTAAGTGATTAAATATATTAAAGTCGATGTGACTTTAATAAAACATTAAGTTAAATAATTAACTTAATCACTTAAAATTCCATAACTCGCTCAAAACTCAGGATAATCCCGTGCCGTCAGAAGCTGTGGACTCCTGAAATGCCAATGCCTGCTGTGAACCAGTCACTGAGCTCTGAAAACCAAAACGATCCAACTCTCCAAAATGTACCACTGACCCTCTAACCAACCTGGCTAGCCCACAAGGGTCCAATAAAGGGCTAACAATCGCAAAACAAGATTACGCTGAAAAAGGGGACATTACAGTCCGCCCTCCCTGAAATTGCTTGTCCGCAAGCAATCTCAACAACAAAGAACCAACCACTCCACCAGGATCCCAAGGATAGTGTCGTGAAATGTCCCTCCTGTCATCAACTGTATCCTGTAACTCCCAAATCTGATCAACTGGATCATCATGCTGTACCCTGTCAATCTCAACACCATCTGTCACAGGAGAGAAGAACTCATAAGAAAGCAAGTCAAACTGCTGACAACACTTGCTCCCTAAAACCGCACGAGATATGCTATCATCCAACATATCTAACACGTGCATACCAGAATTGTGCATCTGAAACAGGTCATGTACATGATGACTGAAAGTGAAACTGTGTAGACTCCTAACCATGTACACACTGGAAATCTCCTCAACGAGCTCTGTCTGAAATCTCGATGCACTGACGGAATCTCCAATACTATGATCAACGCTCTTGCCTAAATCAGGGTCAAGAGTAGAATCAGCATCCACCTCAAAGAGCGGATTATCACAAGAAGATGTAGCATCCGCCTCATAAAGAGGATTTTGTACTAACTGAGCCTCATAACTGTACTGATCCCAATCAAACCCCTCTGATCCCATGGGACTAGAATCAAAATGATAATCCTCCTGAAACATCTCATGCTCCTCTAGAATCTTCGGTTCTATCTTCTCACCTTTTTCGTTGATGAGAATGATAGATCGCATACTCCCATCCTGAAAACCAGCTTGCTGGTCCGTTAAATCAGCAATGTCATCACCCTCATAAAACCACTCCATTTGTCTATTTGAACCCTTAGGCTTAAGAGGACAATTGTGATTTTGGTCATAAGGAGCTTTGCAATAGAAACATAGCTTCCTCCTACGCAAATCATTTATTGTCTCTCGGTCCAAAGGAGCTGCAAACTTCCTCTTTTCATCAATCTTTTCTGATTCCTTAGGTTCTGATTTGCTATCACTATAGGATGAAGATGCTTCTGCATTTGAAGTGAACTTACCACGTGAAGCTGTAAGTTCCATGCTACGAGCTTTTCTCATAGCTTCATGCAGGGTAGGTGGATCGAATGCCTTGATCCAACCTTTCATTGGCTCATGGAGACCTTCTACAAATAGAATGACAAGTCTCCTCTCTGAGATTCTGGTAACCATAACCGAGAGCTTTTGGAACTCACCAATATAAGACTCCAAGCTACCCAACTGCTTCAACTGAGCAAGGTCTTTGAAGAATAGCTCAGGATCATGTCTATCAAACCTCTCTACTAGTCTATCAGTAAACTCCTGGTACGAGGTAATCCTATCATGGTGCAGTGTAGCCATGCCATGAATCCACCAGTCATGTGCTACGCCATCAAGGTGGAGAGCTGCAAATCGTATAGCATCTTCCTCTGGCATAGGACGTAGTGTCAGGAATGTATCCAACTTACTCACCCAGGCACGTGCTGTAACTCTACCACTGCCATCATAGTGAACTAAGGTTAGTTTGTTGGTAGCCTGTCTGAGATCACATTGCTTGTTTTTAGGCCTCCTGTCATTCCTATTATGGTTATACTCTCTCTTCTGGCTCATGAATCGATCAAAGTTAAGGTGCTCCTTAACTCTCAGAGGCAATGCATCCCATTCATCATGCATAGTCATGATGTTATCTGCAAAGTTCACTTCACCACCCTGTTCAACCTCTTCCTCTTCATCAGCTTCATTTCTGATAAAAGTAGGGCAAGTAGCTCTCTCAAAGGTGCGTGCTGGAGCAATAATTATGTGTGGTTCTCCATGAATACTGCCTTCCTGATCTCGACCCTGATTCTGACCTCTATGAAGTGTCAAATTTTGAACATTTGTGCTTAGCTGCTGGAGGATATTCGCCACCTGTTCTTGGCCTACCACCATGCCTCTAAGTACATCTCTAGCTTCTCTGTCCTCTTCATTGAGAGGATTCCTGTGAGAACCTTCAACTTCCCTGTTAGCCATGTTATCAAAGCCTAATTCTTCTTCCTGCTTGTCAAACGGAAACGGAACAGTCGGGAAAGGTTCGTGCGTTTCTTCAGAAACCAACCCTGTTTTTCTGAGTAATACTCAAACTCTATTATGATGAGGTGTCGAGATATAGACTACTAACCCCGCAGGTCGGGCAAAAAGATCAAGGCTCGATACCACTGTGATGAGCCATGCTGGCTCTCAACTCCAAACCCCAATATTTCTTAAGTCTTTAGTGTTATTTAGTGTTCTTTTTAGAGAAAGTTAATAGACAAGAGAAGGGCGACATCATATTTGCTCATAAATGAAAAAATTAACACTATTATTCGCTTTAAAGAGAGTGTAGATTGCATTATTATATAGAGACAAATAGATTGAGAATGATAAACATACCGAAATAGCTCCAGATTATTTAATTAAAGAAGTTGCCAGATCTACAGCCGGAAATGGTGAAAACAAGCATATAGGTACGCCAAATCTCCATAACTCATTTCTCCTGCTCAGAAACTGGATACAGTGCTCTAGAAATACTGGACGCCCATGATGGAAGACCAAAATCAAACCAAATGGAGGCGTTTCAGCTTTCTTCTTCACACGCCTCTCTCTAGGCACGAATCTCAATGCAGGCCGTACGGCCAAGGAAAGAAGAGGTAGAATCTCTGATGGAAGTCTCTGAAGCTATAGAAGGATGCGCCACCAGAAGGAAACCCTCAGTTATTACAAACAACAAACAATCTCAGTATAAACAATCTCTGTATGAATCTGTAGAACCTCTGGCTGAAGCTCTCAACATGCACTGATTCGACTGATCTTCCACAATCTCAAGAGTGCTCACACTGAAAAGGTATCGTTCTTCAATGGCAGTTTGTTCAAACCCTGATCACAGGAGAATGCACAGGCAAAATGCTCAAGGCAAAGTGAAATGGTCAAAAGATATGAGTTTCATTTGCCAGAGAAATGCCTTATACCAAAAAGGGCACGCATTTCAAGAAGAATACGCCTTTTTTAATCATTAAAATCTTTTAAAATTGTATTAAGTCCTTTTCCATAGTTTTCCACTTAATACTTGAGCGCACCTTTTTAATATTTTATGTCATTAAAATATTAAATCTCCTTTTGAACATTTTTTAAGTGATATTAAATATATTAAAGTCGATGTGACTTTAATAAAACATTAAGTTAAATAATTAACTTAATCACTTAAAATTCCATAACTCGCTCAAAACTCAGGATAATCCCGTGCTGTCAGAAGCTGTGGACTCCTGAAATGCCAACGCCTGCTGTGAACCAGTCACTGAGCTCTGAAAACCAAAACGATCCAACTCTCCAAAATGTACCACTGACCCTCTAACCAACCTGGCTAGCCCACAAGGGTCCAAGAAATAGGGCTAACCATCGCAAAACAAGCACTCACGCCGAAAAGGGACACATAAAGACTAAGTCAAAATCGGGTTTTGAAGGCAAAGATGCATGCTCCAGCAATAACTCGATTTGAAAACTAAGAATTGGGCTTTTAAGAAGTCAAGACAAATAACTTGAAAGTGTGTTGGACCTTTCATAGGCAAAAACAAGTCATTTTTTCTTAATATGTGAACTTGTATTCGCGTCCCAGAGGCCCGATTGCATATGTTTAGATCACATTTTTCCCTTGTGACTTGGTGGTCGGGTCTTATGATCCAATTTACAAGTCACAAGTAAGTCATAAAGTGATTTAAAACTTCTCAACTTGCTAGTCGGGCTTCAGGACCCCCAACACAAGTGATCAAAAAGGTAATTTTAAAGTGCCTAACTTGCAATTCGGGTTTCAAGACCCCCAATACAAGTTAAAATGATTTTATAAAAAGTAACCAAAAGTTTCACTTGTTGGTCGGGTTTTGAGACCCTCTTGACAAGCGAAAGGAAACTAAAAGAAAAACATAAAGGGCGTTTACTTGCAATTTGGGTCTTGAAACCCCCATGACAAGTTAAGAACAAAACATAAAAAGCAACTTAAAAGGCAAAAAGAAAATCGGGTCTTTTGGAGCTGATTGCAAGCGAAATATCACTTGCATTTTAGAACATGAGAATTTCCTACTTGCAACAAGGCGTCCAAAACCGATTTGAAGTAGAGTCACAACAGCAAGATCAAAATGAAAACAAAATCAAAAAGAAACTGACCAAAATGACAACAAACCTTATAGAATATACAAGGCACGATTTTCCCTTAAGAATTGTGCATTAGAGTAACCAAGAATAGGAATTTTTAGAGAAAAAATTGTATAGGTTGTCTAGTTTTTGCTATGCAAAAAATGAGAACAACAATTGGCCAGCACACGCCTTGCCGCCTGCGGGAGGCAAATGGGGCCCGTAGGGCCTACATGTGCAAGTACCCTATGGGTACCTTAATAACTCCGCCCCCCATAAAAATAAATTCGCCTGATTTTTTAAAAAAATCAACTCTACAAAAAAATTGCTAGAAAAATATATTAACCCTGCAAAAATAATTTGAAACCCGGCTGCAAATTTTTACGCCTTCGCAGCTTTAATGGCGTCGTACTAATACATTTGTACAGAATTATGGACCTCAATTTTTGTGCCCTCAAAAATTTGCCTAAAAAATTCAACTGCTCTGATTTTCACAAAACGACAGTGAATCTATAGGTTTGTGGCTGCTACAGACACCATTGTGAGGAACATTTCGCTCCAAGATGCACCAAAAATTCACTCAAGGTCAAATCCCTCAGATATTGAACAAGAAGTTGCAGATCAAGGCTCTAATACCATGTTGAAGTTGCAAAACCAACTCCATAGAACCCAGAAAGCACTTGCAAGCAAATATCCTATCACAAAGAGGAATCAAAAAGGCACAATGGTTCTCAACAACCAGAAAAAGAATTGATGCAAAAATCTCGAATTGATTGATTACAATAATGAAACAATCCTTATGAAGGAGATACAAACCCTAGGAGTGAAACCCTAGGAGAGGATTAGATCTGCATGTGACAAGTGTCACAATCCTATGTAATGAGATAACATAAGCTAATCTAATAATGCAAAAAAGAAATCTTAAGTTTAACTTAAGAGAGCAAAGGGGACCTAATTAATTAATCAATATGATTTAATTTATTAGGTGAATAACCCATTACTCTAACAAGTTGTTGAAGAGTCATTGGTTAAAGACATCTTTACAATTATATTTACTATTTGGAGACTCATTGATTGAGCACATGTGACACCCATGTGAAGTCATTGATGTATTTACTATTCTTAGAAGATGCTTTCCAAGGTGGTTGTGGGGTTTTTGCGTGATAACATGGTTTTGGTATCCACTATTTGGTAAAAACATTTGTGGTTTTGGCTTCTCTCCTTGCCTATATATTGCTGATATGAGAGAGTGGTTTCATATCATAGGTACTGCAAAAGTGATATTAGAGTACAAAGTGCTAGTGTGTTGATATTGTATTGTATACATTGAAGATTAATACATACTTGTCTTCTTTCTCTGATGGAATTTTTTCCTGAAAGGATATCTCCACTAAATCCTATGTCTATATGTCGGTCCCTATAGGCTAACATGGTGTTTAGGGGGCCCTTTGAGGGTGATCTATGGCTCTCTAGCAAGCCTTTTGATGCTTATTTCAATATTCTTCAGCTCAATGTCCTAATTTATTTGTGGTGTGCCTTCCGGAGGCCATTCAGGACACTTTGACCCACACTTACTATTTTTAGTAAGTCACTTGGATGAGTTGCGTATACTTACTGTTTATAGTAAGTCACTAGTATGGTCAGTTGGTGGAGTTACTATATTGGGCATGATGGCAAATTATTGTTCTGGATTAATCTTGG
>VDFB02208794.1:0-22841 GCA_007258455.2 Sequoia sempervirens | reverse complement strand
TTAATAAACTTGTTTCGAGTATATGACATTGATTAGGAAATTTTTCAGTGTTTACATTAACAAATTGTTTGAGAGTCGTTAGAGTATGCTACCATGACTTTTCTTGATCTTTTTCTTTTCTTTTCTTTTCCATGGATACTAGCATGGGAGCATTGATGGTCATGTTGAAGTCCAAGAGCTAATATTAAAAAATATCAATTTGAAAAATTAGAAAATCATGCAAAGTGTTGAAGAGAGCTCCAATTCAACAATTTATTGTTAGAATTAACACAATTTAGCACTTTGGATTCGATACAAAATTAATGGAATTGGTTGAGTGAAATCTAGAACATTCTATGGGAGTGGACACTAAAGTGAGTGCAATTTATAATGTATAAATTATAGAGGGTACACAATTTTTGACACTATAGTAGCTAGTTATCTTATATTATATCTTATTACTACAAAAATATATCCATTATCAGTTGCTACAACTACCACTATTATTTATGAATAATTTGATTAGTTTTTTAGAAATAAATTCAAGCTCTCTCTACTCCTTATTCATATAATATTGATTTTGAAACTTTCCACAGTTGAAAGGGAATAACACAGATGAAAGCCTAATGTACAAGGGGCTAGGAATCAATTTTTTTTGCAATATTAGATTGATTCCCAATATTAGCTCTAGTTAAAAACATGTGTCTATTGTAGGAAAAAAAATAATTCATTTATCTTTATGGTCAAGCCATATAAATGGATAAAAAGGAGGAGACTAGAGCAATTACACTTGATCATGACCAACGAGGGTCACAATTGCTTAAAGACAAAACATACACAATATAATATATACAAGGAAAAATCATAACTTACAAGAACAAATTCTTAAACCATAATTTCATGAGCCAACATGTCCATGAAATATTTAGCTAAAATTTTGAGGTAGCATGCACTATGACTATACTCCTCAAAAAAATCATATGGCCATGCCACAAGCCTTATTTTTCCCTTGATCAAGAATTTAAGTGGTAGATCACTATGATATTTCCATATTAAACCTTTAGGATTCTCAACTTCTTAAACACTTGCTAGTTGCATAGAATATTCAATATATTTGGTCTCTTGATAGGTTCAATATTAGGTTGAAAATGATTAGAGACCATCTTCAATTTAGGATTAAGTGCTTTAATAGTGGAAGCATTAGTTGTAACACTTTTTAACCCATCATTTCCTATGAATATTAGGTCACTATCTTCGAAATCTCCTTGAAGAGACTTATTTTTAAATAGATCATTTTTTCTCATGTGATAAGATTTTACCATGTGCATCTATTCCATCATAATTTTCTTTTGTTAGCTTTAATACTATTTGAGAATACTATTTGAGGAGTATAATTTTTTTCTTCTTCTTTAGCCTTGTGCATCAACATATGTGCTAGTAACCCTAAGATGATTGACACCTTCACTTTTATTCATGAATTGATTCAAATAATTTCTTACCAATATATTCCTTATAATTCATCTTATAAATCTATGGTGCATGCCTCCATTTATCATCTTGTAAATATTTTTTTATAAACTGTGCAATAGGTTGTTTATGCCCATCCTTGTCCTCATAAAGAAAAACAATCAACACTATAGAGTAAAACAAAGGGGAGCAGTTGGAAAATCTCAAAATAATCTAGACTTACCAATATTGGTGCTTCTTGAAGAGCTTCCTTGATTTCCACATATGATTCAATTGGACACTCACTCCATTGACTAATTCAAAATTCATATTCTCAACATGAGTAGGGAAATGAGATAATCAACTATTTCTTGATCTGGTTCATCATGACATTTCAAGATAAAGTTAAGACCAATATATAAGGATGACACTTAATTTGTAGTATTGTATTTATCAGAGAAACAAGGTGTTGGATCAGTTAATGAAATTATGATTAAACACTTCTCTATAATAAAATATACCAACTACATAGTGTATCCCAATACTTGTGTCATAATGTACCTATGTGCTAGTTTGGATATGCAAGGTTTAACACCATATTCAATAGATGATCTTCCATATAAGCATCTGAGAATGGGTTTATGATAACCCCTTATGTTGTTATACATTCAGACATGGAAATTGGAATAAGCACACAAACAAAAATAAAAATATGTATAAATTGATGTATTTTTAGTGTGTTGTAGATGATGGGGAGAGAAATATAGTCATAGCCTAGTTCCTTTATCCATTTTGAAATAGATTCTTTGAATTTGATCAAACATGTAACAACTGAAACCAAGGTAATTCCTTAACCAACAAACTACAAAAGACTATACCTTTCAACATTCACATGCAAGGTAGACTCTACACACACATTCAAAGAAACAATAAATGGCTGAGAAATATTAAGTGAGTATACTTATTAATCCATGAATATACCCATACATTTATTTTATAATGCTAAAAAGATACCTTACAAAAGATTTGCAAATATTTTAAGACTTCTAGTTGAAAAACAAAAAAAATACATCCAAAAATATATACCATACACAAGGAGAGTCATAACTGAGGTTTATTTTTCCTTTAATAATTTTATCTTCAAGATTTAAAAGATGTTATTACATATTTTCGATAAATCCATATCATTACAATACAAAAATCAGAATACCTAGAAAATAGAAAATGAAACCCTAAGGCTTCCTTTATATATCTCTCTTTTATTGGTTTTGTAATTGCTCATTCTTCTAAGTATTTTTCTTTAATATCTTATGCATATATCTTCAATTTTTTGACCAAGATAGATATACCCACTGTCATATGGTGTGTGGAATGTCACAAGGCCATACTGCACAAAAAACTCTAATTGCAAGTATAACCAACACCTAGGAAACATATGTCCTCTATAAATTAACTTGGCCTCATAGAGGCGCAAGTAAAAAACATTCTTATAATGGCGACCATATCTACACATTGATGATTTATGGGTTTGAGTGTGAAATTGAGTGAACTCGACGATGAAATCATGCCCTAGAGGTGCTTCTCTAAAAAAATAAAGTTTACATATAATAAATGGAGACATGGACATGGTCACTCCTCAATCCATGCCAAAATACATTTAAGACCATTTTGTAGCTTCCTTGGATCGATATTTGGTGGTTGTAGGTGATGGTTGAGTATTAGTGACACTTCCTCGTCAAAATCATGCCTTCTAGAGTCTATCAATGGAGTATGAGGCTTGGGCCTACGATCATGCCAAAGAGAAAAGGAATCAAATCATGCATAACCTCGAAGAGTCTTATCCATTTGATATTAGGCCTTGGGCATCCCTTGTCTTGCATGCCAATGAGGAAGAGGAGGAAGAGAAATTATGAAATGTTGAAAGGAAAAAGAAAAGGACCAACCAAGAAGTTAGGAGATAGGATTGGTTGGGAGATAGGAGGAAGCTTGTTTATGTACCAAGTTAAGGGAAAGGTTGAAGGTTTTACCCCCAAAATATTTAGTAAAATTATTGAAAAAGGGGGGAGAAGGGAAGTGTTAGGGATCAAGGATCAGTGATACCTGGACAAACGAAAAAAAGGTAGAAGGGAAGTGAAAAAATTGTACTCTAAAAATAAGGTAAACTTCAAGGAATCAAGAATTGATGGAAAGTAGGAATGAAAGTGAAATCTAAAAATTATAATGAAATAAATTAGAATCATTTGGAATGAGAAAAGGGAAACATTCGAGGATTGAGAGTTGGGAAGGATTCATACCACATGCCAAGGTGGTATCGAGGGAAGAATATTTTTTAAAATCTGACAAGTTGAAAACTTTGGTACTTTATGAAGGGAAAGCTTCGTGCTTCAAGGAGGTGAAGGGAAACATGCAAAAAAGAGATGAAGGTAGGGAATACGTCAACATCTTAAAATTACAATGAGGGGAACACTTAGGCATTTTAGGCCTCAAATTTCAAGGATTGGGGAGATTTCATGAAGGGTAATAGGAACTTTTTCAAATTTTCCCATGGTTTCAAGAACCATGGGAAGCTCTGACACTTCATCTTTTCCCTTATTATCTTCCCCAACATTATCCTTTTATTTCTTGGCTCCTTTTATTTTTATATTTCTCTTGGCAGAGGAAACACTAGGAACAAGAACCTTGTTGGATGTTCCTATGGTTCTGGGAACCATAGGAAACTCTGAAAAATACTTAGCACTTTTTCTTAGCTTATTTTCTCTACTTCTACCTTAATGAATCCCCCTCTATTGCTTCATCTTTGGCCCAATCCTACTACGAATCAAGAACTTCATTAAAGTTTCCCATGGTTTCAATAACCATGGGAAAATTTTACTCTTCTTTGCACCTTCGTTGCTTCATTGAGCCTTTATTCTTCCCTTATTAGGGTTTCACCTAGAACCATGAATTATCAGAGGTTTCGATGGTTCCAAGAACCAATGAAATATTTGAATTCTTCCAAAATTAGCCATTTTACTCTAAACTTAACCAAATTGAAAATGCAAGCACCATTTTAGCCCATCCTTCCCTTTATCAATGATTTTGACCTTATTAGGAATTATTAACACCTTTACTAGGAACAAGAACTGTTGGAGGTTCACAAGGTTTCTAGAACACTTGAAACCTCTTATTTGATTTTCAACAAGGTAAAAGCTCCAATTTGCAATAAATTCCCAATTTCTTTCCTAATTTCTTTCAAAGTTGAAATGGAGATACCCTTATGGGAATTTTATATGGTGGGAATCTCGAATAACCCCCATACTTAGTCAATTTTTGGATTTTCAATTTGGATAATTAGGCCTAAAGAAAAAATGGACACAATGACAAAAAACACATCCTAAACATAACAAACCCATGCAAACTATCTCAAGTTGGTTATAAATGATGTCAAATTAAATGGGTGCAAACAAAAAGCAAAGAGCAAACCAAAATTGCAAAACAAGGAGAATGAGACACTAAAACATGAGGTGACAATAGATTCAATGGGAAACAACCTTCCAATGGCTCAAGGAAATATACAAGAATATCTTGCCGGTAAATAATTAAAAGATGATGCTAATTTTGGGTGTAGTACCAAATCTTCATGTCTTGAGGATAAAACATGGTTTGAAAGGTGGGGTGATGTTAGTAGGTAAAAAAGCAAGGTGATAGTGACATGTACAAACCACCACATATAACCATAAGATAAATTTGGACCTCTAAGTAAACTCCCATAGTAGTTAGGAGGAATAAGAATCATAAGGGACACATCCCTATTGTAATAACAAACACATAATAGAAAAGTAGAAAGAAGAGGGGGAGATAGGAGATAAGGAGATTGAGAACAAGTAAGAAAAAAGGGAAAAGATATAATATGTCAAGGACTAAGAATTGAATAAAGTGATATATCAAGACTAATAAATGAATATATATCAAAGATTGGATTAATATTTGATGAGTTATATAGCATAAATAAATTATGTTTTTTTATTTATAACTCTCTTACCTTACTACAATTTGAAATAAGTTATTACAAAACATTTATTCTTATATTGTAAGTATTGGGGTATTATTACAACTTGTAGAATGTTAGGACTTAGAAATTCAATCTACAAATCTATTTTCCTTCCCAACACATTTTCTAGCCAATTTCCTACTCCTTGGGTATCCTTAATGCGGTGGTTGTATCCTTGGCTACCCTTGATCTATGCAAGATCCAAGGCATCCATTCTAAGCAAAATTCATAACCGGCCATAGATTTGAAAGGGCTCCAAGGATTTCAAAAGGTATGTTCTTGTAGGATTCATTAACCTTTCTACCATAGAAACCCTAACTGAAAACCTTTTTTTGAGAACTTATGTTTGAATGCCAAGATTTGAGGACAAAAACTCTTGGGTTTGCTTCAGATCGAAGAATGAAAACCCTTTGATCTCATGAGTCAAAGGATGAAATGTTGGAATATGGATTGTTTGATGGCATGTGGCTTCGAGTATTGTGATTGATGGAAACCTAAGTCATCCCTTCAGTCCGCAGATCAGAATTTTCTCATATCGGCAAGAAATGTAGTGAACAGTATTTTACCAGTAGAAAATATGAAGAACATGGTATATGGTCAGTATATCAATCTGTAAGCTTCACCAGATCATCATTTTGAGTTGTGGATCTCCAAGAGATTTTGTTAAGTATCTATACTATCTTGTTTTTAAGTTTTGTGATGTTGCATTAATCAGTGTATAAGTTAGGAGATCCGGTTGGATGCTTTGGCAGGACATTTTTTTGTCAGTTTCCTCATTACGGCTGACCTAGTGAATGTCGTATGTCGCGGTTGTATAAGGAGTAATTGTTTAATTATTTCTTGTTTTGGTTATTCTGTTTTGGGTCATAGCTATAGTCTAGCCAACTTTGGTGGGTGCGCATTAAATTTAATTTGTGATTTGAGCCGACCATTGAAGGATATTTCATGTTTTGTTAAAGCCGACTTGAAGCAATGAAATATTTGTTAGCAGATATATATGAGATTGGTAACTCATTTTGAAAAGGAGAAGAAAGTGTTAAAGTGTTTGAATTTGTGTGAAGAGTAGAAAAAATGTGTGTGGGAGTATTAGAAGGGTGATTAAGCAATCTATGCACAGTTTCAAAAGGACAGAAAAGAAGGGCAAAAAAGCAGGGAAAAGCATAAATACAAAATCAGTCAGAAGGGTTGAAGATCTCCTACTGAGATTCATTGGAACTTAATCCAGGCATTTGAAGATGCTATCTTCCCAGTTCAAATTTTGTTGTAATCACCAACATTTTGTAAGGAAGTGAGTCTTCCTTATTTTGAGTAGTGAGCTCTAGGTAGTGTGCCTAAATGCAAGTGCATTCCCTTTAATTCATACTTTTAATAGAGTATAAATGTGAATTAATCTCCACCATGGTTTTTCCCCTAATAGGGTTTCCACATAAAAATATTGGTGTTATGGTACTTTGATTATCTTGTTCATGTGCTTGCATAAGGATTCTAGACAAAGAAATCAGATGAACCAAGGAAAAGGTATCCCGTAAGACAACCCAATGCTCAAGTTTAATGGTTACGCTTTCTTGCAATAAATTTGGTCATATGGCTTCTCAGTGTAGAGGTAAAATAAATTCAAGCAGTCCATCATTTCTGGTCAGTGTTTTAGTTGTAAAAAGATTGGTCATAAGTCAATTGAATGCAGAAGTATGTTGTCAATGTAAGGAATGTTAAATGCTACACTTGTGGAAAATTTAGGCATATTGCTAATCAGTGCAATCAAAGGGAAATCAATGGAATGAATGGTCTAGACAAAGAAATTTGGTGTGTTACAATTGAAACAGATTTGGTCACATTGCAAGATTCTATAGAACATAAACATGGATAGAAGAGGTTTGTTATACAAAGGAAGATGTCATAGAAAGATGATAAAGGAAAAGAAAAGTGACTGGAAGAGATTAGAAGATCGAAGAAAAAACATGGGTAAGGAAGAGTGATCGAAGGGAATAAGTCTACACCGTAATCTTCTTTGGTAATTCCTTTGGAATTGATCTCGTGCCATAGGCCTAGGGGGAGTCTTTTTCAACAAAAATCCTTTGTTCCCCTCTATTGGTAGCCGAACTCAGAATGCTAGAAATGGTTAGTAGCTAGGATATTGCAAATGCATCGCTGATCGCTTATGCAAGATGAGAAGTAGAAGGTCCGCAAACAAATTTTTCTTTGTTGTCTAAGAAAAATAGAGTACCTAGAACTCCTAGGGGAAAAAAATTTAATGTGACAAAAGGTTAGGTGTAAGTTATAAAAGTATTTGGAACCCCTTCATCATCACCTTGCATTGAAGAACATAAGGAGAGCCTTTGCAATGAAATTTCAAAGCGAGGAAGCAAATTCAGTCAGAGTTCATCGTATTTCCAGTTGCTTGTAGAAGTTTGAATTTTGTGCTTGTAGGAAAATCCTTAGTTTCAGACAGAAGAAAAAATGAAATAAAAGGAATGATGAATTTGGATGAGTATAGCAGTGGAAATATTAGGGCTGTGAGAAATTTTTTGCCAGCCGATGAATTGAAGTGGCTTGAAGGTGCGAAACATAAAAGTTTGGACATTTGGAATGAGTTTCCTTATTTCGTCAATGCGGAAGTGGTCAAATTTATCCTAAACAGATTGAATGAGGACATTCTAACCCTAGATAAACCCTATCTTATTTCGAAGGATGTGATTAGAGATTTAACTAGTCTATGCAATGTTGGGGATATTCTAAAAAAGAAGTCAATTTAGAACAAGAAATTTGAAACCCTAATCAGAGTGATTGGAGATCAGAGGGCTCTAGTAATTTCAATGATCAAAGATCTAATAACAAGGTGCATTGCACATGGGATTTCATACAAAAAATTCTTCAGAAACAGGGAAGGCACAACTTCGGTGGGCGTAGTTTATATCGCTCACAAAATGATAATGGAAGATGAAGACTTTGATCTGTGTGGTTTGCTCAAGGATCAATTAATGGAAAATGTGCTTGAAGAAAGAAGTAGATTACCCCGTCATGTTTGGTACTTTGATCATATGTATCATGATGTATTTCCTGAATTACTTGCCTCATAATGATAATGTGGTATGGAAGGAAAGTGAAACGGTTTGTAAGCAAATTTTTGAGCATTCTAATGCTTTGGGAAATTATGAGCAAGAATATGCAAATTTCTTTAAGGAATTGCTAGGGAGGTTTGGAGAAGTTAGCATTCCCCTTCTGGTAAAGATGCTTGAAGTTGGATCTTCTTCTGGTGAAGTGTTGGGGAAGAAGAAGAGAGCACAATAAATTGTTGATGGCACCCGTCCAACACATAAGTTTCCAAAATCTGAAGAAAAAGGAAAAGGACAGATAATTGTGGATATACCAAATGAAGACTCTGATGAGTACACTCCTAGGGATGACCCAGAATCAGTTGAACAGGATGTAATAATAGTAGAAGGAAGTGATGAAGAAGGTGCTTTATTCAAAAAAAAGATATTGTAGATTGTTTAGGAGGAAGATGGAATGCAGAAGATTGTTGACATATGGTTAGATGGACACTCATATGAGTAGGATTTGATTGAGAACACATTGAGTTCTTACTTTGTCCATAATAACATTGGATTGGGAAGTTTGAAGAATGTGCTTCTAGAAGAAATGATTGAATGTATCAGGGAAGTTATGGCCTCTGAGCCTCAAGAAAGGAAAGAGGAAGAAGTAATTTTACATCTGAAGGAGCAGATTAGGTTGTCCCTTACCAAACTAAAAATGAAAATGAATGAGTTAAGGCAATGCATTAATTCAGCTAATAGTATCTACAACTATTTTCTTCGGTGGCCCCATGTTGTTGGGAGGTATAAGGAAAAGCTAGAGCAGATTGAAGCTAAGTTGATCAAAATTGGTCAAGATTACAATATGCTTCAGGACCAGGATGGAGCAGTCGAGAAAAAGATTCAGGAATTGCAGTCTGGGCATGCAAAAGTCCACTTTACTAGAAACACTCTTGTGGACACCTTTTGGAAATTCAAGGATCTGACTGAATGCAGGTTGGAGCAACTAATTGAGGTCTTGAGGAAAGGAGAAAAACTAGAAGAAGCAATTACAATCTTGAAATCCCTCATTCAAATTATTAACAATACATCTGAGAATAATAGCATGATCTTAATCATTGGGATTTCTATAGAAGCATGGAAGAAATTTCTCCCGGGTATGAAAGATAAGTACAAGTTAATTTTCTAACTTAAGAAGCAATTGTACTTCAAATTTTGAATTTTTGAAAAGGGGAGAGAGCTTAGTGGAGAATATATTTTTCATTGATGTCAAAGGGGGAGGAGAGCAGTGAAAAATGTCATCCAAGGGGAGATTAAGTTTTGAGATTTTCAATTCTAATACTTAGTCATTTTTCTACTAGTGCCATCAATGCCAAAGGGAAGATTTGTTGAACATGACTTCTGTTTGATGGCATGTCGCCGAAGTATTTGCTCACCGATGGCAACCTAAGTCATCCCTCTAGTCCACATATTAGAATTTGCTCATATCGATAGGAAATGTAGTAAATAGTATTTTATCGACAGAGAGTATGAAGAATAGGGTATTTGGTCAGTATATCGATCTGTATGCTTCACTGGATCATCATTTTGAGTTGTGGATCTCCGAGAGAGTTTGTTAAGCATCTATACTATCTTGTTGTTAAGTTTAGTGGTGTCGCATTGATCAGTGTATGTGTTAGGAGATCCAGTTGGATGCTTTGGCAGAATGATTTTTTGTTTATTTGCTCATTGTGGCCAACCTAGTGAATGTCGCATGTCGCGGATGTATAAGGAGTAATTAATTAATTGTTTAT
This sequence comes from Sequoia sempervirens, assembly GCA_007258455.2. Classification (NCBI taxonomy): domain Eukaryota; kingdom Viridiplantae; phylum Streptophyta; class Pinopsida; order Cupressales; family Cupressaceae; genus Sequoia; species Sequoia sempervirens. Next base: position 12,561 of record VDFB02208794.1, on the reverse strand, counting down.
TTTGTTGGTTATTTTGTTTTGGGTCACAACTATAGTCTATCTAACTTGTGTGGGTGCACATTAAACTTAATTTGTGATTTGAGCTAACCATTGAAGGATATTTTCATGTTTTGTTAAATCCGACTTGAAGCAATGAAATCTTTGCTAGCGGATATATATATTAGATTGGTAATTCATTTTGAGAGCTCGAAGGAAGTTGAAAGTGTGCGAATGTGTGTGAAGAGAAGAACAGATGTGTGTGGGAGTATTAGAAGGGTGATTAAGTGATCTATGCACGTACTGCATACGTAAAAAAGGGCAAAAAGTAGAGCGTAAATATAGAATCACGTATAATGAAGACGCCTACTAAGCTTCATTGAACCTAATCCAAGAATTTGGAGATGCTATCTTCAACTAACCTTTGTTGTAATCACCAATACCTTTGTAAGGCAAAGAGCCTTCCTTATTTTGAGCAGTGAGCTCTAAGTAGTGTGCCCGAATGCAAGTGCATTCCCTTTTGTTCATACTTTTAACAGAGTATAAATTGTGGATTAATCTCCACCGTGGTTTTTCCCCTAATAGGGTTTCCACATAAAACAATTGGTGTTATGGTGCTTTTATTATCTTGTTCATGTGCTTGCATCTTTATTTATGTTTATGTGTTGTGGATGGTTTAATATCTAGATTTAAAGTTTAAATTTGTTGAACACTAATTCACCCACCCTCTCGTACTTTCCCCTCAGTCCAACATGAAAATCCTTTCACCCAAAAGGGTAAATCTTATACAAAGTCATGGAGAGATTTCATTGTAGCAAATCTTCGATTATATCAAGCATATTCAATTTGTAGAGAGTCATGGGAGTGAGAGTCACATTTATGGCTTGTTATTGTTATTGGAGAAACATAGTTTAAGGAATCCTATACCTATTTATTATAACTCAAAATGCATGAAATTTATACTATGGTTGTTATTGTGGGCTCGAGTACAATCATTTACAATAACTTTGTATTTTCTAATGTGTAGTATTTTGTAAATAGACCCATGTAGTGAAGAAATGTTCGTGATTTATTTTTCATCTTTGTGGGTAATATTTTGATTTGGGTAATTTGTGTTAATACATGAATTGTGCTTTTAATTTGGGTTTAGTAGAGTTTAAATAAATAAAAAGTCATTGCCTCTATTATATTTGTGGACCCAACTTGCAATACTAGGTTTTTCTAAATTATTTATGTGAATGTAATAAGAAACTTCTAGTTTTGCTAGATCTAGACACAATAGATCAAGGTTTGTTATTTTAGTTTTAAATAATGAAGTATGAAGCATAACACTAAGTCGTTAGGGCTATTTTGTAAATATTAATATAATCTAGGGTTTCTAAAGTTATAGTCTTAAATATTTAACCCAACATGTGTTTGTCTAATATAAAGTTAATTTTCTAGAGATTTTAATTAAATATTTCAAAGAATTTTTTCCCAAGATACTACAAAGGTATTTCCCAAATTAAAACCTGCATATTATTCTATTTCATTACAAAAAGTGTTGATAGTTGTGTGGTAATATTACTATTTTCTTTCAATAATAAAGTAAAATTATAGGTGGAGTTATAAATATGAATGCCTACATACTAAGGAATGCACACTTACAAAATATAATAAGAATAGTTTTATTTTTTTACATATCTACAAACATAATTACAAACATTTTTATTGAAGACAATATATAAGCACAACATAATAGAAAACATGAAATTTAATACTTGATTTTGAAGAAAATAAGCTCATAAAGAGATAATCAAGAAGAATGGAAATATGCACTTCTATAATTTGTCTGACTTCCATAGATATTACAATCTAAAGTTAAAAGATTACATGTAACAATATTTTTTTTTTGTTATTCATTGAATTTAATCATAACTATCTAACATGTACCAAAAAGATATTGTGAAATCACATGTATCTTTTAGCAACTTATAGGTAGAATAAGACACCTAAAAATTAAACTTAGAATTCTCAAAAGTCACAATAGTCAACAATAACTACATTTCCAACCCAAAAAAATGGTTTTACAATGAAAACTAAGTTTCTTATTAAACTAGTTTTAAAAAAAAAAAAATCTTACCAATTAAAACTATTTTTCTTACCATTAGACTATTTGAAATGATAAAAATGTTAGGTCTTTATTATTTTTATAAAAAAAATTCACAATTGTAGGACAAAGAACCTTGAATGTTGTTTTTTAAATAATAATAAGAAACACTACAAAAGATACTAAACCCTTATTTAGAAAGTAACATCTATGGTATAAGAATATAGTAATAATTTAGATGAATATGGCAAAAACTCATTACTTAATGAGTATGGGTGTGAGTGTGAAGAGATAGGAGCTAAATTGAATGCTGACTTGATCCAAATAGCATTCATAGAGGTGTACAATGTTTATAGTTAGGTTATAACAAAAATATTTAGAAGGGAAAACCAATTAAATGAGTTCACAAGCCCCATTCAATTTATGAGGAGTTATTATATCAACATCTTGTATCCCAAGTTGAGAACATTTAGAGTACAATACCATTACCCTTAAAAGTAGAATAGTCTCATAGAAGGAGACTTTTCACTTGATTGGGAGGATATGTATAATCATCAAAATAAGTGTGGAATATTTAAAAGAATATGAAAAATCCAAGGACACTTGAGTCATTGAGGATCTTCGGAGAAATGACTTATATTGTATTAGGATTAAACATAATACAATTATAGTATGAGTATAGCTATAAATCTTCTACCACAATTTTAATTGTATATTTATTTTTATAAAAAGATGGATCCCTACAATCCATACAAAAAATTTATAAAGAAAATTAAAAATTAAAGAAGAAAATGGTTAGAAAAATACATAAGTGAAAGTTATTTTTTTTATAAAATCCATACTTATTGCAACATTTGAGGAGAGAAAATTCAACACATGTGATATTTCATAAGTTAAGAAAGCAAATAACTCAAAGAAATGTTTTAGAAAAATTTGGTATTATTCACTCTAATATCTAAAAGAAATCTAACAATCCTTTTAATAAGACAAGCTATCCAATTTTCTTAAAGCAACAATTCCTACAAGAAGACACAATGAAAATATCGTACCACTAATATAAATTATAGATTTTATCTAATTGAAAAATAAGGTACAAGGTAAGAAATATCCTTTAACAACCTTATATTTATTCTAGACATCTTTGGCATTAAAAGGAGAGAAAAAGTCGATCATATCTTGTAATTAAGAATTAAAATTAAAACAACACATCATGATTATGAATCATCTCTTTAATTACAAGTGTGAATTAGTCCTAATTATTTTCATCGAAGAAATATTTTCTTAAATACCTTATAATAGGTTAAAGATTAACTTTGTTGGCTAATTTATCTATTTTGTCTACTTTGCTTTTAAACCATTCTAAAAGTGGTGAGAAGCTTCAATATACTAGTATAGACACCTAAAATATTCTCTAGGACTATTCATCACCTAATCCCTAATCGATAAATTCCATCACCTAAACCTACATCCTAGATCATCTAGACCTAATTAACCTAGAACATATATCTTTCACCTAAAGTCCATAATTAACTATCATTTTCTCATCTCATCATAATAAATAAATAAATAATTGCATATTCCATCTATTATCCACCTCGCCCATATGGTTAAAGTAATTAAATAATATCATTATTTAATTAATTCATTATCCTCTCAACACTTTCCAAAAATAATGGGGACCTAAGAACACTTGCCCTTGTGCTCCCATTATTCTCTCAACATATTTCAAAAATATTTGGGGAATACTTGTCCTTACAACTTCCCCCCTTATTCTCTCAACACATCCCAAACTTATAGCCCTTTTTAGATGCACATGTCCCTAATTTCCATCATCCTCACAACTACTTACTAAATTTGGTAAGTTAATCCTAACCATGCATATTCTAATTACATGTATCTCCACCCTTCATCCTCTCCGAGATCCTAAGAAATTTCTCAAAACCATTCTCCACTCTTCATCTCACAATCAGATATTGGCTATCCATTCCCCACCAATTGATTTTGGTCTTATTTCATATGTGCACTTGGGAGAAAAGCAAACTACACCGCTGCGTCCGGAGCAGTCGAGAAATGAAATTTGATATATAACACTCAATATTTTGCTTACTGAAATTTTTTTAATGTTTTGCAGGCACTGAAAAGTACACTCCAAATTTTTGTGCGTTTGTATGGATGTCATTCCGTCCATAATGTACGGACGACATAGTGTGTAGAGAAGAAAACGCCGAGCAGTAAGTATACATAGAGGCGATCGAGTTAAAAGCACTGTAAAGTTTGTGTATAAGTCTAAATTTTATATGTTTAATATGAATTCTGGGATCCGTAGATCTGATTAAAATGAACACAGTATGTTCTTTTTGATATATACACAGTTCTCTTAGCATATATCCATCCGAGGGATATCTGCACATAGGGTTTTCATGCCTCTAAAATCCATCATTAAAATATTTTTGGTAACATGTTTTGTGTCCATAGGGTTTGGAGGTAATGTCATTAATATTTAGAAGATTTAACTTATATAATGGATAACAAGTTTCTTTGGCATAGATGGGTTCCTATGAACCACTACTCATGAAATATGGGTCAATGAGTTTGACTCATAAAACTACACGGTTGAATCTTGATAGCAACATCACAATTTGACACGATGTAGAAAATACCTCCCACTTAACAATTGATGAGATAAAGGGGCTCTATAATGAATGGTTCATAAGGCATGACATTTGCTATATGTTTTGCAAATAGGGTTGCAAGCTAAGTGAGCTTAACCTTGTGGAAAACTTTGTGGTTAAGTGCACTTGAGCTGGAGTAGTACTGGGATGGGTGACCTCCCGGGAAAGCTCAGTGCTTCACCTCTGTGAGCATCACGTAGATGCAATGAGTACTAAGTGGACCATTCACTATCATGAGATATGAGTTCCTATGAACCACTACCCACTACTCATGAAACATGGGTCAATGAGTTCGACTCGTAAAACTACACAGTTGAATCCTGATAGCAATATCACAATTTGACACACTGTGGAAAATACCTCCTACTTATCAATTGATGAGGTAAAGGGGCTCTATAATTAATGGTTTCATAAGGCACAACACTTGTTGAAAGTTTTGCAAATGGGGTTGCAAGCTAAGTGGGCTTAACCTTGGGAAAAACTTTTTGGTTAAGCACACTTGAGCTGGAGTAGTATAGGGATGGGTGACCGCCTAGGAAATTTCAGTGCTTCACCTATGTGAGCATCACCTAGATGAAATGAGTGCTAAGTGGACCATTCACTATCATGAGAGATGGGTTCCTATGAACCACTACTCATGAAACATGGGTTAATGAGTTTGACTTGTAAAACTACACGGTTGAACCCTGATAGCAATATCACAATTTGACATGCTACGGAAAATACCTCCTACTTATCAATTGATGAGATAAAGAGGCTCTATAATGAATGGTTCATGTAAGGCACAACACTTGCTGAACGATTTTATAATGGATTTGCAAGCTAAGTGGGCTTAACCTTGGGGAAAACTATGTGGTTAAGCACACTTGAGCTGGAGTAGTATTGGAATGGATGTCAGGAAAGCCTAGTGCTTCACCTAGATACAATGAGTGCTTAATGGACCATTCACTATCATGAGAGATCAGTTACTATGAACCACTACTCATAAAACATGGATCAACGAGTTTGACTCATAAAACTAATGCAGGAGCATCCAAGGTGTAAGCAATCTTGCATCACCCAAAAAAATGTTGTTTCTTCTTAATAAATGCTAAATTTAGAGGGTTACTATTTTTAGTAAGTTTGCATTTGTTTACACCTGAAAATGGTCATCATATTCAATTAATTAAATACAAGCTATTTGATTAATACTTCAACTACATATAAATAAGGTCTTACTTTATTTATATTGTTTACTTTCCTTTTAATTCTCCCAATTCAATTCTTCTAAATTAAATAAACAAAAAACCCTAAATGTGGTTATTTAATTAATCTTCCCTAATCGTGATTAAGAAATACACATTTCTTACAACTTTTGTAAAAGCACCACAAAGGCCTGAAAAATAAATAAGACTCTAATTATTAATTGGAATTATCCTCACACACTTCCACCAATAAGAAAAAGCACATGGCTTTATTCCCCCACACTTCCAACAAATTTGGAGCACATGGGTTTTTGTTTCACACTTGGAATCCCATACATTTGGAATGCTTCCAATTGGTCAAAGGATTCTTCACACACATGGCATGTTGTCCTTGGTTAAGGGACAACATCTGTTCTTCATCTCCACCGGCTTCATCTTTTCTCCCTTCAAATCTAGATCGTTGATGTAAGTGCCAATTTCACAAAATGCTTGAGAAACTCTATAAATACACCCCTTATCATTTGCATTATCATCCACCTTTTGAGTAATGTTATAATTCTATTTTGAGATACAAATTGGAATAGTGTTATAATGTCATTTTCCATCCACACTTTGAGTATTGTTACCATGCAGGTTTTTCGTAGGAGCTTGGAGATTTCATGGATTCTTATACTTAGTTTTCATATCATGTGTTACTTTACATTCTCATCTTAGATTAATTAATTGCTTCATAGTTACATTTTATCATCCTCATTTCATCATAGTTGCATTTTAGGTTAGTTTGTTTTATGTTTTCATTTGAGCATATGCATACTCATGGATAGTTCACTATAGTTTCATATCATCTCACTCATCTCCACTTGTTCATTCATCATCAACATCATCCTTTGTTTATCGTTGCATCCATTATCCTTTCCATCATTTTGTTTCATTTAGAAGCATACCACTAATCATTCCACCACACATTTGCACATAGAAATCATCTTAGCTTGCATACTAAGCATCAAATCTTGTTTTCTAGGGTAGTCATTTTAACAACCTTTGTGCCCATAGAAATCAGGCCAAACCCGCTTAATAAATCCCTAGAAATAGAGGACAATGGATACATATTTGAAAGACTTGATTGCATCTAAATATAGTAGTTTTACTTGCTTCAAACTTTGAATGCAAAACCATCTCATTAAGGTTTTGCTTGACATTAGAATCCTCTCCACATCTCGACACACGCACAAAATGGCTACTCCATGTAATACCTTTGCCTCACTTATTGCTAACTTTTTTGATGATTTCATAATTGTAGGTTCAAGGTTTATGACTTGGGAACTCTTTGCACTAGTTTGGAGGCAATTATGAGTTGTTTCGGGGCATTTCTGGGCTGGTTTTAGAGTTTTGGTGCCTCTTGCAACCAGTGCAGAGACCATTTTCAACTATTTTGAGACCATTTTGGCTTGTTTTGAGAGTTTTGGTGCCTCTTGTACCTGTTTTGGCACCTCTTGTAAGTTGTTCTGGGACTGTTTTCACTTGTTCTGGGGTCATTCTGGGCCACTTTTAGATTTTTGGTGCCTCTTGCACCTATTTTGGCGCCTCTTGTTAGAGTTTTGGCACTTTTTGCAAGTTGTTCTGAGACTATTTTCACCTATTCTAGGACCATTCTGGGCCACTTTTAGAGTTTTGATGCCTCTTGCACCTATTTTGGCACCTCTTGTGAGAGTTTTGGTGCCTCTTGCAAACAATTAAGAGACCATTTTCACCTATTTTGAGACCATTATGCACTGTTTTTGGAGTTTTGGCACCTCTTGTCTCTTTTTTGGTGCATCTTGCAATTTGTCACCAAAATCAAAAACTCACATTCTGTGTTGTGCATTTGCAGGTTTTCCTAGATTCACTGTCAAAGACTCAAAACCTAAACTACTAACATATTGCAGGGGCTAGATGTTATTTACTTGTTTCCTTTGGTTAAGATAGGAACATAGATTAAGTAAAGGGATAATGAACATCATGTTTCCTTTTGGTTAAGTTAGGAACATAGCTTAATTAAAGGCAAATGAACACCATGTCTTTTGTATGTGATGAATGGTAGGCATATGCTCTACCCTTAACTAGGTGATCCAAAAAGCTAGACCCATTCTTGTTTATGTGTGAGTGTAAGTGGAGTATATGGCATGAGTTCTCTCTTTATTCATGCGAAATAAAGATCGATCGAACTATGGGTATACTTGCTTGATTTTTTTTATCCTAGAGGGCCTGCCTTGTGGGAAAAAGTAATCACCCAAGGGAACGACCCAAGTCAGTAACACGCTAAAGCCAAGTGACTTCCAACTGGGATATAAATGTGGATACTTGAGGAAAGTTCAAGTATCATGAGGATAATTCTGACGAGATGGATTGAAAGGGACTCTCATCGTATGGATTATCCCCTACAAATAGAATGCCCGCATTAAAACCCTTGTTGTAGATTTGCCAAAATTCTTTATCTATTCTTTGGTGTAGCAACGTCATTGTCAAGGCATCCACATTTCATAGTTTTGGTAGAGATGATTGGGTTTGCCATGGTAGTTTCATATGGATTGAAGCTTGGTTGGCCTAAGAAGAGAGTGCACTATAAGGGGAGCCTCGTGTTCAAGCTTCGACTACCCGCTAAAGATAATGCGCTTGGGGTAAAACCTACATGGAATCTAAAGGAATACAATCTTATTACCTTTATAGTCTTACACTTTAGAGTGTATATTTTTCTTTGATGTGTTTTCAAATGAAACTCAAAAAAAAAAACACCCATCAAAACATTACATTTTGAAAGTGAAAACCTTGATCCGTAACTACATTCATTGAGGTAGACAAGCCAATAACCCAGTCCATCCATCTTCAAAAAATCAATCCTTCCAAAGAAGGTTCAACCTTTCCTTAGGAAAAAAAGAGTCAATATGTGGTTTACATGATTTCACGAAAGGTCAAGATTATAAAATCAAAGATCAAACCTCTTAGTCCAAAACAACATCAAAGACGTTTGTCTATGCTTTACGACTTTAGGGAAAGGTTAACCTTCAATTTTTACAAGAGAGTGTGCAAAGAAAATCTAGAGTTATGCATGATGTACTATTGTCCAAATAAGAGAATTTTCCAACGTTTTGAGTACCTTAATTATGTTTCTTGAGTCAAAACTTTGAGTCCAAAATCGTTCCTTAGATACCTTAGAAGTCTAAACATTGTTAAAACGGACCTATACAAGTGGAAATTTTCAAATTAAGCCTAGATCTAAACATTTCAAGGTGCCTAAATCATCACTATCTATCACATCTTTGAATGCAAAACCTAGTTTCATCTTTGGGATTTGTCATCCTTTAATCATGAAACTATGTCATGCTATCAAATCAAACTTGGTCTAATCAATAGAATTTGTCATTCTATTTGACTTAGTTGTAATCCTTGGAACTATTTCAAAATTACATCAAAGCTTAGTCTAAATCATAACACTTGTATGCCCATCCAAACAAGATCACAAAAGAGGAGACTCAAGGACAAGGAACTTGGAACACCCAACTTTGAAACAGAAAACATAGGAAGTCTGAGTAGTGAAGCTTTCAATATCAAAACTTCCAACATTGAACCTCAAAATAGTGAGATCCCTAGAAACATGGTTGATGCAGAAGAAATCCCTATTCCTGGACTCAACAACACTCAAGGGGAAGAAATAAGTGATGAGGATATCTGACAAGCAGAACAAGACCCCAATTTCCATAAGTTTTTGGAAAAGATTTTTAAAAGAGATGGGGAAAAATACCTATTAATATTAGCCAATCAAGGAGTCAAACTTCCCCCTGACTTTGATATCAACATCTTAAAAGCACCTATCCAAAAGCCTAAAAAGGGAACATAACAAATGGTTAATTTAACTCACCAAATGAAAAACCTTCAACAAGAAGTTCTAGATATGCAAAGGGGAACTTCAAAACAATACTTGATCAAGGACATTTATCCTTAGATCCCTTTAATCCATCTGTCAACATGATTCCTTTCCCTAAACATAGTGAATTTCCAAAGTATGATAAATACAATGGTACAGCTGATCCATTAGATCATGTAAGGGAATTCCAAACTATGAGTCTAGAATTTTCACATGAGGAAACTTATTTGATGAGACTATTTCCATGAAGTCTAGGAGGGACATGCCTTGAATGGTTTTCAAAGATTACACCCCCCATCAACACATTTGTAGAGTTGATTAGTAGATTTCTCGCTCAATACTATTACAATATCCAACATGATATCACCATGAAAGACCTTTACAACTTGAAATAGAAAAAGGGTGAGTCCTTCCTCATTTTCTTGCAAAAATGGAGGAGATTGTTTGCAAGGTATTCTCGTCCTGTGCTCGAAAAGGAAAAGATAGAGAATTTCATTGATAACCTAAATGATGAGATGAGTTATAGGTTGGAATTACAATGTCCTCCTACCTTCAAAAAATTGATTGAAAATGGAATTAAAATTGAAGAAGCCTTAGTCAAAAGAGGGGTCATTAAGGTATACAATGAAAACAACTCGGACAAATCTAAATTTTTGCAACGAAACAAGAATGTGGGTAACAATGAGGTCATAGCTAAAAATCAAAATACCAAACCCATATTCAACCTAACCGCAGCTGCCACCAAGACCAATCAGACTAACAATCCTCCCAACACTCCAAATGTTATCCAAAACAACAATCAAACTAATCCAGGGACTAAAGCAACACCGTTTCCAAAACCTTCTGATCGACAAAAATTCACACCATTGGGACAATCCTTAGATTCTGCCTTAAAGGAACTTACTGAGGCTAATCTTATCACAGTGTTAGAAGCACGAAACTGGGATCCACAAGTCAATCCATTTTGGTGGAATGATGCCCATTACTATGATTATCATCAAAACAAGGGTCATATGATGAAATATTGTTGGCAATTAAAACACACAATCCAAGATCTCATTGATAACAAAAAGGTACACATTGAAGGACCCCAAACAAACAGTGATCAGGGAGTGTTCAAGAACCCTTTACCCAATTATGAAAAGGGAGATTCCTCTACATCGAATACCAAAGGCAAGAATATAAACTATGTTTATGATTCTACCATTCATTGTATTGAGATGGTTGGGAATTCCATCCAAGACATTGAAATTGGAAGCCAAGGGAAGGATGCCACTACTAAAACCCAACACAATGATGACACTATCTCATGTCAAATCAATGACCTTGAACCTAGAAATTTGAGCACTAATGTTGACATGAATGAAAATCGAATTAACGTCATCAAAATCATGAATGATCAAGATAATACACCTATCAATGTGATTACAATAGGACAAGCCAAGGTAACATTGAAAGGAGCTACCCCTCCCACATCCAAAATGAATGGTTTTCCTGTAACTCAATATAGCATCATTGATTAGTTACAGAAGATACCCGCTCAAATATCCATATTGGAACTTCTCAAGATTTCACCAGTACACAAAGAAATTGTGGAACAAGCTTTAGTTGCCACCATAGTACCAAACAATATGGAATTATGTACATTTCAAGCTATGGTGGGACATTTGACTGCACCTCATTTCTTATCATTCTCTGAACATGACAATGCGTCCACCACTCATTCACATAATGTTGCTCTCCACATCGAAGTCCTAATCCATAAACATCGTGTTAAATGTGTCCTTATAGATGGAGGAGCAAGCCTAAATATTTTGCACTCTCAAGCTTGTTCATGCATTAGGATATTTTGAAAATGCTATTGATCCTAGAAGGAAAATCACCATAAAAGCATATGATGATGAAGAAAGACCCTCCCAAGGATTGATCATTTTACCCATTCAAGTGGGACCAATCATCAAAGACATAGTGTGTCATGTGTTATACAAGAAATTGACATATAACATACTCTTGGGATGACCATGGATCTGCACCATCAACCTATTATCAATGGTTGAAATTTCCTTTCAATGGATAGGAGATCACCATTGTTGCCTATTCTAACAATTCCCAATATTGCAATGCACTCAGAACAAGTCAAGATACCTTTGTACCACATAATAGAGAAATCATCAACTCTGATCCATCAAACAAAGAAAGTTTGGTGGGTTCTTCGTCAAGACAGTATGAGGAAAGGGATCAATCAAAAGACAAAGGGGTAATTGACTCTATTTTATGCAACGATAGAAGTCAGCTTAATGCCTTATCCAAACAGTTAGAAAGGATCCAAATAAAAGACAAGGGCATGGGGGAATACTCATTTGAGCAATCTTCATACTTATCACAAATTTCATCTTCTCCTAAGTCACATGGACAACCATCTATGTCAAGACAACAATCTTTACAACCCATCAAACTCTTTGATGAGAAGTTTATAAAAGCAAGCACCCAAGCAGAGGAATTAGAAGACAAGGATGTCCTAAACTGGTTATACAAAGATGAAGATCCTTCACAGGTATCACTGTCCAATATATGCAATGATAAGTATTTGGAGAGTTTCAGATTTTAGTTTTGAGTTTATGATTTTTACTTGTCAAAATCGCCCTTGATCAAGGCCGTACCATTCTGGAACATTGGGAATTGTGCTAAGAAAATAATACTCATCATTTGCTGCTGTTTCTTCATCATGGAATGGGCACC
>VDFB02208793.1:0-10282 GCA_007258455.2 Sequoia sempervirens | reverse complement strand
AATATCTAGTGAAGTGGAGAGATTTGCCTGTTGAGGATGCTACATGGGAGAGTGAGGATATACTGCAGCATCCAGAGTTGAGATTGCTTGAGGACAAGCAATTTCAGGATGGGCGGACTGTCATGTCCCCTTCTCGGTGACATCTCTCGGAGCACAGGATTAGCCTATCACACGACCCTCGTAGGCTGATAGACTGGATAGAGGGTCACGTTGGAGCTTGGCTCAGCTTCAGTTGGCAGTTCTTGATCAGTTGGCTTTCGTTTGGGCTCATTCGGAGACTTCTTGTAGAAGTTGCTATTTTTAGCAGTTCTTAGCAGTCAGCGTGGGACCCCTGCTATTTTTAGCAGTATGGATTTGGCAGTGTTCAGAATCACTTCAGTGTTCGTCAGCTTCAGACGGATCAGTCATCGGATGAATAACGAGATAGATATTAATATTTAATTGTATTAATTAAATATTAATTATTTGATGATTATAATATAAAGTTATAATATTATATTATAACTTAAGTGATTCTTAATTGAGGGGGTCGCCATCATTTGAGGGGGCCAAATTGACGATTAAATTTAATATAAAATATTTGAGCTGAGACTATTGAATAATTAAAAGGAAAAGTTCGAAATATTTTAATGATTCCCTATTTTGGTGGAAATCGCACTTTTCAAGAGAATATAGCATTTGCATTGGGTTTTGAGCCATTATGTGATTATTGAGAATTGAAATTGATCAACTTTGATCTGAGCAAGAAGCTTTAGGGTTTCAAGTTCGAATTCCTTGGGGAACGAGCCATCTCCATTGGAAGCAGTTCAGAGGGTGTGAAATAACACCTGATTTATTGCCAGCAGAGGTTTCTTCATCCAGAGGAAATCATTGATCTTCAGAGACTATTTATTTACAGAGTTTCAGATAGTTTATTCTTTCAGAAGCATTCATTCATCAAGGCGTACATGTTTTGGAGATCTGGAGAGTTATAGAGAAGGCCGTACAAAATCATTAATTGCTGTTTCTGTCACAGCCGTACTGCTGTACTTGGCCGTACCTCTTCAAAAAGGGCGTACTTCCTGTTTCAAGCAAAACGCCTAACTCAGGTTCAGTCTGCCATTACTCCCTTGGGCGCATATCCTCCTGACATCATTTGGGTTCATCAGAACAAGGGAGAAGGAGTTTATTAATGCAGCCGTACCAAATCTGTACTTTCAGCTGCTGCAAAAATACCAGGTTTTTACAATAAAAATCATTATTTTTATATTGCATGTCAGTAGAACATTTTTGTAATCATTCCAGAAGGACAAATAATAGACTGGTATTCGTATTGGCATCAAATACTACTGTTATCAGAGTAGATTTATTTTATTTGAATTTATTTCCAATTCTTGCAAAAATCGCAATCTTTCTTGTATTGCACAAAAACTTCAAAAACACTCAAAAAACCTAAAACCGTCAGAAAAACACAAAAACAGTCAGATACAGAGAAAACGGGGAAACTAGGGTTTCTCAAAGAAGATAGGCCAAAAATAACATACTAAGTTTATTTACAAACAATTAAGTTCATCTATAACAACAAAACATACAAAAACTGCCTATAACTGTAAAACAGAAAATGTAGTGAGCCACTCCACATGTGAGGTTGACCAGCACCAATCATTTCCTATGATAAGGGAAAGGAAGAAGCCTTGCCATTTTCTTCACTTGCTTGTGCAAACCAGATCCTTGCCTTTTTTTTAAATCCTAGATTTCTTCAGTTGATGTAACAATTGGGTGAGAGCCCTCCTTGCCATTGTTGGATATAAATGAGGCCAGCAAGAGGTTGCTCAGCCTACTGGCTCTATTCATGGGTAGCATAAATGTTCAAATATAGGAAGATTGGTCCCTACATACAACATGAACATTTGATGGGCTTATGGAAAACTTGAAATATCTATTGCTCATCACAACCAAGCATACTAAGATCTTAAAAATTGCTATCAAATTTACTGCAATAGTTTTACTTAAGAAATCCCAACTGTGATCATCATACTATTAGATGTCCTTTATTCAAGTTTTGGACTTAATTCCTGAATCCATCCTTGAAACCAAGGCAGATTTTAAGTATTTATGATTGTAAAGCTTCGTAGGATAAGCATGATAAAAAATCAATATAAAAGACCAGAAGAATTACATTGACCATTTCCTAAGATTTTGGTACAAGGACCTTTGACTTTGAACAAAACTGTCAAATTAATTCAGAAAATACGTGATACAAAACATTGAGATTTAGAACTCTAACTAAACATAGGACCCATGGGATTGGCTAAGATAGATGAGCTGCAAAAGGTTCACTTGTAAATCTCACCATGCTTGCATTTTATGGGTACTTTGTAGTGTTGTAAAGATTTGATACAGGTAAGCAGTCCATGAGGACTCACATATACTCAATTCTGTCACAAGAGAAGCCAGTGACTATTTTTTGGAATGGAAGTTGAAACACAAGACTGTCAAAGTCCTTCAAATATAGTTGATCAGCATCAAGCAACCACTCTGTACTCTCTCTAAGTTCTTTTTAAAAAGCATGTATATCAACCTAAGAGTGTCACTACTCCGCATAAGATCAATGTATACCTAAACAATAGCCACTATGAGAAACAATAAAGGTCCTTATGCAAAAATCAAAATTTCCATGATGCATGTAAACCATTTCACAGAAGTAGAAGGAATTGAATATATTCTGAATATTGAAATCATGATTACAAAGTACCCTACAATGATGATGGAACATCTTAAGTTTTTATGCTCAACAGAGTATGGTCCAGAAGGTAATTGCCGTTCCACTTCACACAATTAGCTACATGATTGGAGATTCAAGACATATTGTCACAACATACACATTAGCACTATAATTAATGGGGCAGAAGAAAAAATTGAAATACAAGGTTATCATTTTTCATTCTTAGAAATATAATCCTTGCAACCCATAGAACAATATACAAGAGACTAGGAGATTTCCTTGCGGATACATTTTATTACTTTGGAATAACTAATATACAAAGTAACAGACACTTAAATCATAAGAGCAGGTGAGATGATGAATACTGACATATAGGTTTCAATTTACAATCTTTTATGTTTTAGCCAATTCCCTTTGACTTGAAAGTGAGCGAGATATGAAAGGAACATCTACCAATACTCCCCTGGCATCTTCTATCTGTACTTCTTGTCCTGGGAAACCAAATTTTCTTTTCACATAACCGAGACCAACGTGTTTAAGACCATCACTTCCAAGGGCATAGCTTGTGAGCTTCCCAACCTGTTCATAACATATATCCAGTGCACAAACCTAAGTTGATTTGAACCAACATGTTTGGAAAGAAAATAAAATAAGAAGTTATAGCAATATATATATATATATATATAGAGAGAGAGAGAGAGAGAGAGAGAGAGAGAGAGAGAGAATAGTCAATGTGATTTTTAATTGCATAAAGAAATGTCAGGGTTAAGTGTAAAATTAAAATATAAAACCTAGATCCATGCTGCTGCCATAACGGAGATGCTAGTGGGACTGTCACAAAGCACCCAACCTAATTGATCAACATGCATTTCCCTATGCTTTGTCTATGCCTATCAACTATAGAAATGTCTGTGGTTAAGGACTGTCCTCATTGGCATGAGCTTGGTAACTTCTAACAAGAAAAATATGTTATGTTTATTCTAGCATCAAATAAAATTTGCAATAAGATTAAATGTATTCTCAAAGGTCAGTCTACCTTTGTGCCATCAACTGTGATAATGCTCCCCAAAGTTGCAGGACCATCTAAATGAATACCCCACAAGTTCTGCTTGACACCATCATATGTGATGAGTCTTGCAATTGTCTCTTGCCCTATATAACACCCTGGAAAGGTATTTCAAATTTTCAGACTGGAAAAATTCAATTCCTTTCCTTTTGATATTTATAAAGAAAGATGATTATGAATTAAAATTTCATGAGTTCTTTAGAGTCTAGTGTGCTAGACAATCACAAGTTGAATGTTGTAAAATACCTTTTGTCAAAGAAATGGTCTTCCACAAACCAGCTTCAAGTACATTGAATTCATCTGTAAGCTCCTTACCGGCAGCAGGTCTTCCTAAGTAACATGAAATAACAATTTTTTAATTACAATTCTCAAGATAAAATTATGTTAAAAGTTAATCAGGAATATGAATCTCAGAAATTGTATGCATACACACACACATATTCATAATTTAACATCAAATTCTAGTTGCAGCTTAAACAAAATATAGAGATTCAAAAAGAAATAGAATGGGAAGAGTTTGAAAGAGAGTGAGCAAGGAGGCTTAGGAAATGAAATAGAAAAGCAGAGACTAGCATATAAATAAATGTGTAAAGATTGATATATTATAAAATTTAACATCCAATTCTAGTTGCAGCTTTAAACAAAATATAGAGATTCAAAAAGAAATAAAATAAGACGAGTTTGAAAGAGAGTGAGTGGGGGGGTTAGGAAATGAAAGAAAAGGAAAGACTAACATACATGTGTAGAGATTGATATACGATTTTTATTTATCTTTTTTAAGTACCTATATAAAGAGTTTTACAAAGAAAAAAAGCTTACTATAGAGTCAAGAATGGATTATAAAATAAAAGTTAACACACTTATTTATCACTATGACAAGGGAATTCCAGTTCAAAAACATATCTAGAATTAACAGTATTGAGAGAAGCGATGATTGATGTATTATTCTTGTTGGTGATTAAGACTAGCTTGGACACTTACATTAGCGTGGATGTAAGAGTTTAAAAAATGAAACCAAAAAAAGAACAAGTGAAAAAATCGTAACACTAGAGTGGATGTAATCCTTCTCAAGCACTAAGGATGTAAAAAATATAAAGGTCTTGTATTGCTTGCATGCAGAGACCCATATTTAAGGACACATTATGAAGCAACTAAACTTCTAGTGGGAATCATTGTTCTCTGTTGGCTAATGCCACATTGTCATTAGTCATCACTATAGTGATGTCTCTCATATGAATCCACCTAATTATCCATATAATGGCAAGTGCGGCATTGGTCTTGATGCTCATCAATATGACTAGTTTGGTTGATCTGATCCCCGCTTTCTAGCTGAATCTCAAATTACAATAACATCCACTAACTCTTGTCAATCTCCCTGATACATGCAAAAACTACATATATTGGAACAAAAGAAATACATGTATTTGACTCATACATAGGGATTCAAACATCTTTCTGGAACTTGATGACCATAATATCTTGAAATGTCAGGTGCTTCAATGCCTCAAACTAGAGGTGTCAAGCTATAGCTTATGGTAGCCTAGTATGCATGCATAATATCAATAGCCAAATGTTACATCAGAACAATGCTATAGAGTCTAGACCATAGCATCAAAAAATCTTTTGGAGAAAAAATTGACAAACCAAAAGTATAAGAGTTTTTGAAAAAATCAGGATTTAAATGAGAAAAAATTGGATTTAGAAAAAAACATAAAAAAATGTAGAGAAGGGGAGAAAAACTTCTTGTTTTTGAAATTTAAAGGCATTTCAATAGCATAGAGACATGGAGAGCAAACAAAATTGAGAGTTTACCATGAATTTTAGAATATGGATTTTTGTTGTTTATATTCATACCGTTGATTATATTGCATTGCACAAAACATACTTCATAGTGCATAATAATAGCCAAATGTTGATAGTTTACAAATTTTCAATTATAATCTAATTTGTATGAAGTCAACCTACAAACTAAGTACAAAGTTCTTTAAAATCAAACATAGCCAATGTTCTTGCTACTACAAAGAGAGCTACACTAGAGGGTTGTAGGTCCTAATAATGAAGCTTTTGGGTCAGAGCCTCTCCTAATTTCTTCCATCACATCACCTAACATTGGCTTCCTTTAGAATACAAAATCCCCAAGTTTGAGAAAGTGATCATCATCTGCAATCCACTGAGACTCTAGATCAATTTAATCAAGGTCAATTCGCTCGTCATACTCAACAATACTTGATTTTGTCCATGTAGAAATTAGTCTTTGCAATTGAAAGTGAAAAACATAATGTATACATAATACAATTATAAGCATAATTGCAAGTATATTAAAATTCTAACATTGAGCTTTCTTTATCTTTGGGCAAAGGTTGTGGTTTTTAGCTTTAGGTGGAGGTTGTGGTTAACAAACACTAAGTCTTTCATCTATTGTTGTGTTAGATGGTTGCATTTTTTGGAATGTATGTGCTAAAAAACACTCCAAGTACATTCACAAGCAGACGAATTGCAAGGTTGGCTCAAAATGCATCTCTTCATCCGTCTAAGATTTTCGGTTTCTTGGCCAAAAAAATTCCACCATTGCACTAAAAACCAAAAATCTTTGCAAGATGATATCATGTAAAAATATCTTAAAACATTAACACCTTTAATGTACATGTCTAGAATATAGAGAGATTGTCAAAATTTTATGGAGTCTACTTAAAGATCTTTTTGCCTTCCATGACAGCCATAGTTGAGAAAAAACCCCTTGCTTGCTTGTACATTGGCAACTCTGCAATAGTTGCCTAAATTTTTTTGAGGTAGGTGTTGTGACCTGTTGATGTGTTTCTCGTGACCGCACCAACATAGAATAAAGTTGCCAAAGGTTACCCTATTCTCTCTTGATCAAAGTATCCAGCATGCTAAGATTGCGAGAGAGTTCATGCGTTCAACTCCAAGGTTCCTTCTAGGTGGTGGATAGTCTTAATTGGCTCGATGTGATTTGTTGGTATTTCAAGGGGACTTATGCAATTGTTTAGCAACGAACAACAGACAACAAATTGAAGGGTTTCACATGGTTCGGATGATTTGGTAGGTAAGTACAAGTTTCCTAACACTAACCAGAAATGAACTGAATTTAAATGAGTGCAGGGATAAGAGATGCTATAATTCTACTCTAAGGTGTGGGACATGGCGATCAATTCTTACAGACTTCAACTAAGCTTTGCTTTGCCTCGCTTTGGACAACTTCCACAAAACCGGTGCAATCCTCAGAGGAGTAACCAAAGGTATGCAAATCATGATTTAGCACGAAGACATGATCACAACGACGCATGCCAACATATAAACCATAATTGAAGTTAAGTTCACAATGTTCCAGTTGACCACACAAGGCAAACCCACTATCAGCGAGCCCGCTAGTGGTATGGATAAGCAAAGTTTTGTTCAAATTAAGCACCACATTCCACAATTACTAACTACTTGCATGAAATGAAATCTACATTTGTAATGTCCCCATTTTAGCCATACGTTCTTCGATGATCGATAGCCTATTTCCAGAAATCCGTAGGCTTATCTGAGGTAAAATCAGGGTTTCCTTGTTTGGAGGTTTTTTGGCATTTCTCAGAATTTACTATTTTTAGTAAGTTCTAATTTTGGCAGTGGTCCAATTGGCAGCTCTTCAATAAGTTTTCCATTTCAGTTGGAGCAGTTGAATATTGTTGAATTTGGCTATTGAGGTGAAAAAGGGAGAATGAGTTATGTAAAGTTATTAATGTTTTAATTTTAAGTTGAGCACCCCCTTGGCCTAATATGATAACTTGAAGTTGTTTTAAAAGGTGTTCATGAAGGGAGGATGTTTTATGAGGAAATATTTAATATTTTATTATGTTTAAAATGTGCTTTGGAGTTGGACACCAAAGTTGAGGAGGAATTATTTATCTTTTAAAAATTAAATGATTCAAATTCTTTGGGTGTCCCTTGTAGAAAAAAGGTGGAAAATCAATAGTCACCTCAAGTTCTTTAAAAGAGAGTCTGCTCCAGCATTTCTCATCCATGAACTTATGCTAATGTTATGCTATCGAAATAACAACTTAGTTTTTACTTCGAGGGATGCTTACCGCCTAGTTTCAATCCAATTTCATGTTTGAAATACAACACCTAGTTGGTTTTATTGCTGCTTCTCATTCAGACTAGCAGATGGAGCTCAATTGTTGAAGATTTTGGAGTTTTTCTCAGTTTTGGTGTTGTTGATATTACTATAGCTGAAAGTGTTTTTTGTTAACAGCTTTTTGAGCAAATTAAATATCATTCTGGGTATGTTTGCAAAGTGGTTCTAGACCCAAGGCGACACCTTCCACAAGAGATTGGAATTTATTCCAAGTCTTTGATTTTATATTGCAAAATCGCCCTAGCTTGGGGCCGTACCATTCAAGGAGCATTGGATTTTGAGCCAATAAATTAATGCTAGTCTTTTGTAGCTGTTTCTTCATCTTGGTTTGGGTGCCCATCCTCCAGTTGATCATTGCATTTGATTTCATTCAAATCGGAGGTAATTTGGCGAAGTTATGAGCATCTAATTGATTCTTACAATTGTTGGTTATTCATTTCCAGAATTGCAGATTTACATCAGACTTGTTTCAGTTTGAATTTCAGTCCTTTCTTCATCAATTATTGTTAATATTTATCATGGAATCATCCAGTATCTTGGTGCTTTGAAATCATTGTAATATTCATGTAATTTGCAACTCTCTTTTTATATTGTAAGACAGTAAACAGTAGTACTGTTCCAGTCCTTTATTGCTGCAATTATTTCTTATTTCTCACATTAAGTACCCCTGGATGGTTTACTGTCAGTGTGGATAAAGAACATTCTGGAAGCTTATCTCTCTTATTTATAGCTATTTCTATTAATTGTAAAGCTAATTAGTAGTACTAATGGCTATTTCATTTTATTTCTGCAATTTATACTTGATTACACTCCCACAATTGAGTGGTTGAGTTTTAGAACAAACATCTTTCTTGTTTGTAAATTCCCCCCACAAAATAAGTGGTTGTGTGGACTGTTTTTCCCCTTGCCGCCTTAATAATATAATAAATACCCTTGAATAAATTATGGAGTATCTACTTGCTTGTGGATGCACGCATCAGCGGATGAATTATTAATTTCAGTTGATTTATACCTAATGATCACCGACCATATGCTATCACCTGGCCTTTGTAATGTCCCCTTCTCAGCAGTGATCGTTTTTGTTGACCGTTGGCCTATTCCGGTGACCCGTAGGCTATGCGGATGGTGAAATTAGGGTTTCCTAGTTTTGGGGAGGTTGTTGCTTGGAGCTTGGGATTCTGATTGCGGATTCTTTCTGGGTTTTCAGAGAGCTTTGCAGTGGTGTGTTCAGTTTGGCATTCCGGGCAACTTCGCGAATTTACTATTTTTAGTAAATTCTATTTTTGGCAGTGGACAGTTTGGGTTCAGTTCAATTGGTCTTCTTCTTCGGTTGTTTCAGCTGGCACTTCAGTTTTGGCCTTGGGCGCATTATTCTTGGAGAGATAAGTATTTTTCCTTATAATATTATATTTTAATATTATATGACCCTTTTGCATAGCAAGCACAACTTAAGTTGTTTTAAAAGAGGGACTTAAAAGGTCTAGGCGCCATGGAGGAATAAGTTATATTTTATAAAGTCAAATATTAAGCTTTTGAAAAATGACGCCTATATGAAGGTTTGACTTTATTTTAAAATGTGAAATAAGCAAAAGTGAAAATGGACGCCATCTTTTGGAGGGAAAAGGTGAATTTGAAATTAGGGTTTTGGGCGCCCTCTGGAAGCTTCTAGATGTTTCTCTCTCGTCTATATAATCAGGCCTCAACTCTTCATTTGGCATCTTTTGTCTACTACACCGATATGCTGCTGAATTGTCTTCAGGCACTCGCTTCGAGGAAAGCACACCTCCTAGCATTGGCTCTTCTTCTTGCTTGAAAGATAGCAACTAGTTGAGAGGTTAGCATGTATTAGGAATTATATTGCGTTTTCAGTTTAGTATATGCATTTGGAGTTATAGTTTTGCATTTATGTTCATTTCTGGAATTGCTGAATATCATATGGGAATGTAAGAATTGCTCGCAGCTTTTGAAATAAAATTATTTTGGTTCTGGGCATTGAAGAAATCAGTTTCCTTAAGCTAGGCGACCATCTTTGCCAAGTTATAGATTTTATATTGCTCATTTGGATTTTTTTAAAGAAAATCGCCCTTGTAAGAGGGCCGTACTTTTCTGGAATTGGCCTTGGGTTCTGTGCAAAATAAATGATAGTCGTTTGGTGAGGTTTATGCATTCCATTTGGGGCGCCATCATTACTAGAGTAATCTGCATTTGGTTTTATGTCAATTGGGTGTGTTTTGGGTAAGTTATGTGCATTCTAGGGAGTCACTATGTTGCTGTTCTGAGTAATTTCTGTCATAATCAGTCAATATCAGATTTGGGGAAGTTAATAGCTGAGTGAGAAGTTATTGTAAAAGGAGTTAGAAAGTATTGGAGTGGG
>VDFB02208792.1:0-16320 GCA_007258455.2 Sequoia sempervirens | reverse complement strand
TTCATAACGATTAGGGTTCGCTTTTGTTTTTTTAATTTATTTATTCCTATCCATCACCGTGAATACTCTCTTCACCATAATTTGAAGGGAATGTTATAGGTATGGTCCTTTTAGATTGATTCCTCTTAAATGGAAAGAGACTGAAATGAGTTGTCATTATTAATATTTATCTCATAAGCCTAGCCTAACTCCGTGAATGAAAACAAGTATTTTGTCATATATATATGGATTAAAGTTTAATTGGTATAAGTGAGTTATATTATTTGATTATACTATTTATTGAGTTTTAAATTTTCCATGGCTATAATGAACAAGTGGTAAGGTTTGGTTCATTTTTTAGATAACGATTTTTGCAAAATAAATATCTTTTAATATTTTGACTTTTGCAAAATAAAAATATATGTTTTTTAAAGAATTTAACTTATATTTAATATATAATCAAAATATAATCAAAATTTTTAACTAAAGAATTTTTTTATTTATGCTATTTTAAATATATTAGATATAAGTTAAATATATTAATTATACTTAATATTATATATTATATTTTAAATAAAACTATTAATTACATAAAATGATTAAAATTTATAATTAATAATTATTATAATTTTATATAGTACAAAAATAGATCAACATCTATCTTAATTGACTTCCACACTTCTTTGGCCTACCCATTGCACACTAAGGTGCAATTGCTAGTTTATGTTTACATTATATTCTAATTTTTTAATTATCCTAAATTAAGACAATAAAAAAAATACTTTTTCTAAAATAAATTTTTTATTTCTCTCTCCTTATTCATTTTCCCTCCCTCAATTGAGATGCATTTTCCTTTTTCCCTCCCTGAAGAAAACAAAACAAGAGGAGTGACACAAGGAGATACGATTGAACAAGACATTAATTTAAGACAAAAGATTACGTTTGTCTTTAATTTTTTAATTGTCTTAAATTAAGACATTAAGCACATTTTTAAGACAAAAGATTACTTTTGTCTTTAATTTTTTAATTGTCTTAAATTAAGACATTAAGCACATTTTTATTTCCCCCCACATTTTCCCTTATGCATTTTTATTTTTTAGGATTTTCCCTCTTATCTAAATTTTCTCGCTTTCGAACAACAACAGAACAAACAGAAGAACAGAACAAATAGAAGAGTCAAAGATCAGGAACAAAGGCACTGAGGAACATGCACGATAGTGGGCACGGAGAAAAGTGATAAGCAGACAACAGTAATGAAGCGCAACAAACAAGGGGTTTTCCAATAACGACAAGGGCTTCTTCAGATCAGGGGCTTTTCAGAGAATCAACGTGGGTCTAGGATCTGGGGCAAGCTACAGTGATAAAGCTTCTATGAATGACGTAATTTCAGCAACAGGTGTGCCCCACGTTTTTTCTTTTTTTTCTGTTTTGTTTTTTTTTGTTGGTAAATGTTGTGGAATTCGGCTTTACACCTGCATATTGCATTTGCTTGATAGTTTCTGATATATTTTCAACAAATCCATCTTGTGCATACCTTGCAAAAATTTGAGCCCTAAGATCACATTCATTCGAGGCATTTTGTCAATCTTAAGTCACACGCCTTGTCCATGCTTCCACTTTTTACTGAAACAATTCATACGCCTTGTCAATGCACCGTTCACTTTGTTGTCGAACAACTTACATGTCTACCAACGCAATAGCAACTACAACACCTGAAAACTATATAACTCAATCTGTTTTATATTCTCTAGGTCCTACAAGATCTTCAGCCCTTAGACAAAAACTAACACAAAGTACACAAGGTAAAACTAAAAATAATGAAAATCTTCATCAGACATTAGACATTCATACCTTTCACACTGTCATTCGTACAAATCCAAGCCATTTTATACAACCTTACCAACATTTTGGGTTTGAAACTATATAATCAAGTGTCAAATTTGTTTTTTTCAAGCAACTTCACCATATTTGGTGTCCTTCAATTGATCTCCACTGTTATACCATGATGCATGACTATTTCTGACATGTGACATTCTCAAACAAAATCTTGATAACAACTCTAATGCTGCTCACAAAAGTTTCTTTTGACTCATGGCTTTTCTCTGTCTTGAATGCCAATCTAGGATTCCTTTTGGGCATGCATGATACCTTTGGTGTGTTCACTTCTTACCAAATCTGATAGGGAGGGTTCTTGATTGTTATGCCAACCTCCTAAGGCTTTTGACTGTCCTTCAGGGGCTGACAATGGTACTGGATTGCCACAAGCCATCTCAACCTCTCTAAATCAGTTCCAATGTAATGGAATTACCCAAGGAAATTATTGGGATGGTTACGCTAAGTTGATCTGATAATTTTAGACCCCACAAATATCCTTTTACCCATAGAACTACTTGCAACAGTCCCACATAGTTGATAGATCCATGAAATGTTGTGTCTCCAAGTGGGTTACCACTTTGGTAGACTCCTGGTTCTTACAATTCACAAAGAGGGTCAACTTCTCTCCCTCATTCATAGTCTAGGTTACAAGGGCAGATGAACACTACAATTTAAATTTCTATATCTTTTTCTGAAGCACTGTCAGCCTTGGATATGAGGACAACCACTGGAAGAATTTATGCTCCAATCATTGGTCATTTGAAAACTCTTAAACACAACTCATTCTCGCAAGGCCATAATTAGATATTGTGTTGGCCTTATGCTCATGCAACTGGAAATGATTTGGACTAGAGCCGTATTGTGTTAGCCCCCATATGTTGATACTGCTAGTTCATTTTAATGAGAGTCTTCCTGTCACAAGATTTTTTTATTAAATGGTTTGTTGCTAATCAATTTTTCTATTCTCATTGACCTACTTTTGGTCATCAATTATCAACTTTTTTTTCAATTATGATCTAATTTAGAATATTTTGTGAAAATTATGGTTGTTATATATATATATGACTGAACTGAACCCAACTATATTGAACCTTATGGGAAAACAATGGGAAATCCACAAAACCTGAACCTAGACCTAGATTGGCAACATATTTTTTAGTTATCTTCATCATACTTTTAAGGCTTTTTTCAGTTTCTGATATCCAATTTTTATCAGTCTCTATAAGGCTCTTTTGGTTTTGCTAGCATATGAAAATGGTTTTTTTGATGTAGAAGACTTTAGTTAGTTTTTTTGTATTTAGGCTAAAGGAATTGGGTAGGAAGACTTTAGTCAATTAATATCTATTGTGGATTTTAATTTATTGATTAAAAAGACAAAAACAACTCCAGCTTATGTTTCAGTCTCCCACACTGGTATTTTTGGTGAAACTAATTGTTTTTAGTTTGGAAAAAAGCATCAGCTTTTTCTCATGGTGCCTTATTTTATTTATTTTTATTTGCATGGTCACTAGGTATTTTCTAGATGTTACTAGTTCTTGTTTTCCAATGGAGGATAAATAATTCATTGGATAATACTGAATATATATCTGAAGTTGACGTGTAAATTTATGCTCTATAAGGCTTAGATTATAAGGACATGAGAGTCTCTCGCTACTGTACATTTTGAAATGAAGGTAGGTTGTCTTTGTTTATCTAATATGAGAATCAGAGGTTTGTATTTCTATAGCTTGGGAGCCATTCTTGAAAAATGTAAGGGTGAATTAGATGTAGTCTCTCATATCATTATTGTAGCCATAAATATCTACAGTTGTGTGCCCTATAAGCTCTTGTATTTTGTGACTAGTTACCAAACATTTTTCAAAAGATGGAAATTACTAAAATATGAATTGTGGTAAGCCAATTCAATACAAGAGGAAATAACTTACATAGTATACAAATTGACAATGGAATACAAGAGTATAAATAAGAGTTACTAGAAAACAGGGAACTATTTCTACAATTTTAAAATATAAAAATACAAATTTGACATTTTTATGACATGAAATTATGATGTTCAATTCACAGACCTATAAATAGGCATAATCAACATGTTAATTTGTTTTAAAATAAGAGAAGATCCCATAAAATTTGGGAAAGTTTTTCTAAAGCCTGCATTAAACATGAAAAGATTACTATTTTAATATAATTATTTGAAATTTAATTTGCATTTTATATTTAAATGGTTTTCCTGTCATATCAGGAAAATCTTACCATAGTTACTTAGATCTTTAACAAGCTCATTTGTACAGGTCCCTACCTGTAGCAGTACTATTTGTGTGCTTCCTTGAGATCAAAATGTAAAAGATGGTATTTTGTGATGTGTTGATTCTTATTTACTAATTTTGAACATATTGTCAGCCTTTATTCATCTAAAATGTGATAAGCTGAAGTCAGTAATGTTTGTTCCCTTTCTCTGTTACCTTGGACTTGATACCAATGACTTCCCACTGATTCCTCATTATAATCTTGTTTTACGAAAATCAATTGCTTACTGCTCTTAATTACAATCTCGACACTTTTAGAGATTTGTGATATGAAGTCCTCTATCATTTTCTTGATTACATATTTTGTTTTCCTTACTTATTGAACTCATATCATTATTGATTCATGAAATGTTGTGTCTCCAAGTGGGTTACCACTCTTGTAGACTCTCGGTTCTACAATTCAAAGAGGGCTGCCTTCTCTCCCCTCATTCATAGTCTAGGGTTAAGCAAGGGCAGATGTACACTACAATTTAAATTTCTATATCTTTTTTCTCAAGCACCGGCTGCCTCTTTGATAGCGAGGACAAATCAATCGGAATACTCTATTCTCCAATCGCTGGTCATTTGAAAACCCCTAACACAACTCATTCTCACACATAATTAGGATACTGTTGGCCTTATGCTCATGCAGTAAATCGGGTAATGATTTGGACTAGAGTCAGATTGTGTTAGCCCCCATATGTTGATACTGCTAGTTGTTCGTTTTAATGAGAGTCTTCCTGTCACAAGATTTTTTTATTAAATGGTTTGTTGCTAATCAATTTTTCTATTCTCATTGACCTACTTTTGGTCATCAATTATCAACTTTTTTTTCAATTATTATCTAATTTAGAATATTTTGTGAAAATTATGGTTGTTATATATATATATATATATGACCTGAATCCTGAACTCCAAATTGTGATTGAACCTTATGGGAAAATAATGGCAATCCAATAAAACTTGAACTTGGACCTAGATCAAGTAAATATAAGTTTTTAGCTATCTTCATCATACCAAGTTGCCGGCTCGCTTATCCGCTTTATTAGTCTCTATATGACCTTTTGGTTTTGCTAGCATATGAAAAATGGTTTTTTGATGTAGAAGACTTTAGTTAGTTTTTTGTTTTTAGGCTGAAGGAATTGGGTAGGAAGACTTTAGTTAATTAATATCTACTGTGGATTTTAATTTATTGATTAAAAAGACAAAAACAACTCCAGCTTATGTTTCAGTCTCCCACACTGATATTTTTGGTGAAACTAATTGTTTTTAGTTTGGAAAAAAGCATCAGTTTTTTTCTCATGGTGCCTTATTTTATTTTTTTTATTTGCATGGTCACTAGGTATTTTCTAGATGTTACTAGTTCTTGTTTTCCAATGGAGGATAAATAAGTCATTGGATAATACTGAATAGATATCTGAAGTTGACATGTAAATTTGTGCTCTATAAGTCTTAGATTATAAGGACATGAGAGTCTCTCGCTACTGTACATTTTGAAATGAAGGTAGGTCATCTCTGTTTATCTAATATGAGAATTAGAGGTTTGTAGTTCTATAGCTTGGGAGCCATTCTTGAAAAATGTAAGGGTGAATTAGATGTAGTCTCTCATATCATTATTGTAGCCATAAATATCTACAGCTGTGTGCCCTATAAGCTCTTGTATTTTGTGACTAGTTACCAAACATTTTTCAAAAGATGGAAATTACTAAAATGATAACTGATTTGCTTCTTACAAGGCATCCTTGGAAATCAATTACTGCCATGATACAGCTTGGAGCTTCGTGATGTTGAAAAAAGTTGCAGAGTTTGGCTTCACACCTACCAATACAATGTCCATACAATATCTACGTTATGTGCTGAATTACGAAATACGTTCTGCATACCCATACAATATCTTTCCCCAACCCAGCCCTCTCCTCCAACAACCCTTCACTACTAATAAAAAAAAAGCCCCTACTCCAAAATGGGAAAACCCTATTCATTACTTACAATAGTTACATTTCCCAAAAATGGAAGACACAACCAAATTCCTATTTTTAGAACTGACAAGAAAGTGGAAAATATTTAGCATTAATTTGTGTATCATACATCAAGAAGGAATTCCGAAAGGCACAATTTTAGTCTAATTCATGTAACCTTATTCAAGATAAATCTGTCAATTTTCACTTCATTGATATAATAAATGTTGCATTAATTCTTTGCTACTAAATTTAAAATATAACTGTAGATTATCAAGCCTTCAAAATACTAAAAAAGTGGTTATCTTTTTCTGAGTGATGAACCTTATAGAAGGTATATTGTTGATTCTACTTACTTCTTACTCTTCTTAGCTACGTCATATATACTCTAAACCACAAGAATCTCTCTCAATCATACCAAATTTAATAATGAATTAATCATTATCCATCAATATATTCCCATAACGTACATCTAGCCCTTCTCATTCTAGAGGAGGGTTAATATTTTAGGTTGTTTCTTGCTTCTAAAGGTTATAGGCTATTGCTTAAATGTAAATCCAAACTAAAAACATATTGAAGAAGCCACATTGCCCTTTTCTCAGTTTTCCAATTATTGTATATTTAGTGTGTAGATAGATTATAGCTATTGGATACTAGCTCTAATATGATCCCCATGGCATGTACTGCCCCAGAAAGAATACTATAGTTAAAAAGAGGAAATTATAGATAAATGGTGGGATAGCCCCAATTATTTAATTGATAAGTAAATTTGAATTGGAAGGGTGTGGGTTTGAATTTTAACTTGGGCACTAAATTTAGGCCTGCTTCTTTCTTCCAACGGGCTATGGGATTCCCTAAAGTATTGATTTTACTTATTGAAGTATAAAATATTGATTGAATTATGAACTTATAATTGTTTTTTACATTGGTTGTGGTTTAGGTACTGGAAGGGAAAATCCTGACTACTTAGCTACAATAGACGTGGATCCAAAGTCATCCTCTTATTCTAAGGTAATACATTGTTTTCATGTAGCTCATCTAGGCGATGAGTTGCATCACTCTGGATGGAATGTATGTAGCTCTTGCCATGGGGATCCTTCTGCTCAAAGGAATTACCTCATCTTACCATCACTATTGTAAGTGACTTCTGATGGATTACAGTGGAATTCATGTTCCCACAAATGTTCTTGTGTGAACTTGTGAAGAGCCTGTAAAAGGATTTGTTGAAACATTTAAGAAATGGAATTCCCCTTTCTAATTTCTTATTGTTTTGATTATACCTTAGAAAGGTTATGCAACAATTTTCTTTGAGAATTTGATTGCTAATTTTTTGGTTTTCAATTCACATATGAACCTAGTTTCAATGATACAAAATATTGCTTTACATGCATAATACAAAAACTGTAGTCTTCTGAATTTATGAATTACATGAAACTTCATGTGCAGGTCCTCTCGTATCTATATTTTGATACGGGAGACAATCCAAGGTCACCAATCCTTCACAAATCCATTAAGCGAGAGACTATCTTGGATAAAACAAATTTGGCTTTTCCTCATACTGCTCATTGCCTTGCATCTGGAGACATTTTTATCTCATGTATGGGTGACAAAGATGACAATGCAAAAGGTGTTGGTTTCGTGCTTTTGAATTCACATTTCAATGTGAAAGGAAGGTAATATATCTAGTGTCAGAATCATACATATCACAAACATATATGCATTGCAATTCATTCTAGATTTAGGACTAATCACAATTCCAATCTACTTTTCAATTTTTGAAGTACTTTATATGACATATGGAGTACATGAAATTGCTTTTAGGTACGCTTTTCTTGGCATCAATATTTGTTATTTCCATTTCTCAGGCTATTTTATTTTATATTTGAAAAAATAATGCATCATGAAAAATCAGGAATTATATAGTACAAGTGGAAGCAAAAATTCTCTGCATTGATTTCCTAACATCACTTGGACATTAACATCTATTAGTATTTGAGAAACTTGAATCTAACCAGAAAATAAAATATGAATTGTGGTAAGCCAATTCAATACAAGAGGAAATAACTTACATAGTATACAAATTGACAATGGAATACAAGAGTATAAATAAGAGTTACTAGAAAACGTGGAACTATTTCTACAATTTTAGAATATAAAAATACAAATTTGACATTTTTATGACATGAAATTATGATGTTCAATTCACAGACCTGTAAATAGGCATAATCAACATGTTAATTTGTTTTAAAATAAGAGAAGTTCCCATAAAATTTGGGAAAGTTTTTCTAAAGCCTGCATTAAACATGAAAAGATTACTATTTTAATATAATAATTTGAAATTTAATTTGCATTTTATATTTAAATGGTTTTCCTGTCATATCAGGAAAATCTTACCATAGCTACTTAGATCTTTAACAAGCTCATTTGTATAGGTCCCTACCTGTAGCAGTACTATTTGTGTGCTTCCTTGAGATCAAAATGTAAAAGATGGTATTTTGTGATGTGTTGATTCTTATTTACTAATTTTGAACATATTGTCAGCCTTTATTCATCTAAAATGTGATAAGCTGAAGTCAGTAATGTTTGTTCCCTTTCTCTGTTACCTTGGACTTGATACCAATGACTTCCCACTGATTCCTCATTATAATCTTGTTTTACAGAAATCAATTGCTTACTGCTCTTAATTACAATCTCGACACTTTTAGAGATCTGTGATATGAAGTCCTCTATCATTTGCTTGATTACATATTTTGTTTTCCTTACTTATTGTGCTCAGAAAGCTTAAGACACCTATGTCCTGTGGTATTTATCATTGGCCATTTGAATTCAGTGTTTGTTAAGGATCACAAATAGAATCATAAGAAAAACATTTTCCATAGCATTTTGATAGATTCGTAATCTTATACAAATTAAGAAGGATAATTGGAGGACTTGCATTATTTTTGAGAATGTAGAAGACCCCCTTTTAGCTAAATTATGTCCTATGATATACAAAGACTTATTCCTTTGTATGTGGGTGGTCATGGTCTTCAAGCTAATTCATGACATTATATTATGATTGTTAACTAGTGATGTCTCTTGGCAGTTTTATTTACATTTTTTGGCTTTCATTTACTTTATATAGCCTAGAGGTCAGACTCAAAGAATCACTGAAAAAAGAGATGGAGGAGGTATGCTAATCTTTTTCAATTTTAGGAGGCAAAGGACTTTCTCTGGCTTAGATTCCATTACGTTGGGAATCTATTTTTTTTCAGATGTACCTAGGGATTGCAACTGATCGGTTATTTTTAATCTGTCTGGTTCAAAAGTGGGAGGACGGATACTAAGCACTCGAACACTTTTATAATTGCAAGAAAAAAAAATATTGTAGAACTGGAATCAATGCCTTCATTTAATAGATAACAACACAATTGTCTTAGAATAGAAAAATACATAAATCTAGGTGTACAGGTTTCCTAGAAAGCTCATTGAAACTAGGGCAAGTGACTTACCTCAAGATTCTGCACAAAAATGTGTTTGTATGTCAACAGTGCTGAGGAGAAAAATGTGCATCGTATACAAATATGGGTAAGGGTTTTATTTGAGCTCATATTGTTGTAGTGTCGGCCCATCAAACCCCTCAGATGGCCTATATATGGCCTTATGGATGGTGGGTTCTACCTTGGATGGGGGGAGATAGTGAAGCGTGTGACCATGATTGTGGGTTATTTCTGGATTTTTTACCTGTTGGAGAGGATGGTGTCAACAAGCCAAATAAAATACACAATAGAAAGCTGGGAAATTGAAATTGCTCTTTGGATTTGAATTTTAAATGTTACTACATGGTAACACATTGTTTCCTAAGTAATTTAGGTTCATTTGTTGATGTTTAATGGAATAACTATAATTGGAAGGTAATAATTCTTCAAAATTTGCAATTTGAGATCTTATCCAAATGTTAAGTGCATTCTATCACAACAAGATGTAATGTGATTGGTTGAAAGATAGTTTATGTTTAATACAATCTTCAGTAACTGACGCCATGGAAAAAGTAATTTGGCAAAGAATCTATCTGCTTGGATGATATTGTCCCAACTTCTTATTGGGCAGTTCAACTTCAGGGTCATAAGAATTGATATGTAGGCCATCTTGGTTGGATGAGCCCTCCACAATAGAGCCAACAAACTCCAGAGCCTAATATAGTCAAAGGCACATACAAATTGTAAGTCCCAAATTGGTTCCTCTAGTACACTTGATAATATAGCAGGGCTCTCCAGTTCTAGATATGGTAAAAGTGGTAGAAAGTGTTGATGTTCTTTGTAGCTATCAGGCTTTTGATTTGGGCGGTTGTATGGTTATGTAATTTTATCCTTATGTTTTCCTTCACTTTGTACTATAAAGAGAGGTATCAAGAATGCAGAATGATATTACCTGTATCATTGCATTTATAGGAGCAATTTTAGTTTTCTTATAATAAAAAAAAAATTGTAGCTTAATTTGATCTTCACCACTAGGAAAAAAATTTATATAGAAAGTGCCATTGTATGGAAGTTTTGTCTGTTGTTGCTTAGAAGTACTATATGCATGAATATTTTTACCTAATTTTTTTGTGTTTATAGAAAACAACTCTCCGATTTGAATGGCAATGCAACGAGAGCTTATGATGGCATTTATTAGTGGGGATTCTCCTCTGGTTATGTTCTGGTCTGTATCACCTTTCACAAATATAGGATTTGAACTGGCAACATAAAACTAAGACTCTGAACATCTTTCTAAAAGGAAATCCATGAGGGTAATCAATGGTTTTTCATAACTTGCAAAATAAGAAAATGATCTATAACTTCTAATTTTTGACATTTTTAGTTTAAAGGAAACATTATTTTTGAAAGTGTTTTGGTCACTTTCAGATCCAAGACTGAATTTTGAATTAGGTCTAAACTTTGTAATCTGGTACTTGTATTTTTAAAGGTGAACCCCTTTTTCTTGGCTGGGAAGGGTTGAAGCCTTGGGATGGCATCACCCTAGGAA
This sequence comes from Sequoia sempervirens, assembly GCA_007258455.2. Lineage (NCBI taxonomy): Eukaryota > Viridiplantae > Streptophyta > Pinopsida > Cupressales > Cupressaceae > Sequoia > Sequoia sempervirens. The sequence continues at coordinate 5,219 of VDFB02208792.1, read as the reverse complement.
TTCTCACCACACAAATGTACTTGAGAATCAGACTTGGGCTAGTAGTGGTAATCTCCTACCAATTTACTGCTAGACCACTACCCAAGAACATCATATGGTATTTGGTTCTAAATTCAAACAATCTGATTCTATCATTATTCCTTTCTTGATTTACTTTTGTGAATTGGTAAGACATAAAAATTGATGCGAAGTGTGTAGTAACTTTTGTTGCCCTTTGTTCCAGATCCAGTCTTGAGATTTCAGCTACTTGATATTGAAATGGCTAATGAAGAAGACAAAGGGATGGTGTCTCATCATCATCATCAGATTTACTATTTGACAAGCTTATAGATAGGGTATGTAGATGAATATTTTTGTAGATTACTTTAACAGAATAATTTTTCCTTTCTATGTGCATATTAGTTTTTAAAAGTTAATTGTGGCCTTGTTGGTATTTTAACAAGTATTGTGTTTCTTGCATTTGTATATAATACTACGTTGTTAGTTTATAGGTTGAGTGACTACGAATCAAATTACTGATTCAATAAATACTAAATAGTTATTCTCCTTGATTCCATTGGCAACCTTTCACAGCTGCAACCTTGAACATAGAAGGGTGTGAACGTTTAAATAACCTTCCTAATTCCATTGGCAACCTGTCACAAATGTAACACTTGAACATGGTAGGGTGTATAGATTTAAATAACCTCCCTCATTCCATTGGCAACTTGTCACAGCTGTAGCACTTGAACATAGAAATGTGTAAAGAGTTTAAATAACCCCCCTGATTCTATTGGCAACCTGTCACAACTACAACACTTGAACATAGAAGACTGTAGAGGTTTAAATAACCTTCCTGATTCCATTGGCAACCTATCACATCTGCAACACTTGAAAATAGAAAGTTGCAAAGGTTTAAATAACCTCTCCAATTCCATTTTCAACCTCTCATAGCTGCAACACTTGAATATAATAGGAAATTTTAAAGGTTTAAATAACCTCCTTGATTTTGTTGACAATCTATCACAACTGCAACACTTAAAAATAAAATATTGTCACAATTTGAATAATCTCCTTGATTTCATTAGCAACCTGTCACAGCTGCAACACAACACTTGAACATAGAAGGGTGTGGACTTTTCAAAGCTTTTTAGATGAAAAATTAGATGAGCAGGCTTCTGGTAGCTTCCCATTGCTAATTCCAAGGATAGAAACTCTTCCCATGGAACATTCCATAGTATTTTACATGGTATTGTAAGCATTTTATTTGATGATGGGCACTGAAAACATAGGAACAAACACTTTTATAAGTGCCTTAACTTGGCATGACAATATTTCAAAAGATGATGCAGTCTAAAAGGATAAGCTCCACTGACTAACCTGCACCATTAGGATACGCCTATTTGTGACCAACAAAATCCAGTGATTTGATACCTCAAAATGTTCCTTGTATAAATCCGACCATGCAAATTTTGAAGGTTCCATTGAAATATTTGTGCATCCAAAATGTCTCCTTTCTTCTGCAAGGTAAAGCACCATCTGCAAAGTCAACAACATACAAATCAATGTTCTCTCTTTAATAGTGCTCAACAATACATAAGAAACTAGTGCAATTCATCCATTAATATGTCCAAATAATTTGAAGATCAATAAAGCACTAGTATGTGAATGGAAACACATTGTCATTGATGGCATGGTTTGTTGGTGTTTAGATGGTGTTGTTTCAGCACCCACCTAGTGTCAAGCCCTTGCAGGGCTGGTGGGCTTGTGGGCCACTTTACTCGTGCACTTGGACTGTTGGTTGTTAGGGGATGGGGCCCCCTATTTGTGTTCCCACTAGCTGGGCCCGGTTAATGCCAATAACTCAAGTTGACGACCCATTCAAAACCTCAATTTACAAAAAAGAATACATGAAACACATTAATTTACAGGTTAAAGCATAAAGGTGACATGCACTAATTTCTTTAAGAGATTCTCATTCAACCCTGATAACAAGTACAAAACTGATTAAATTATTGAATTGGGCTTTCAAAATTTTGAGGATAGATGATCCAAATATTGATTTTTTTAACAACTTTTCTGTAAGATTGTTGATTTCAACAAATTCACTCACTTATGTTTATTATTATTTAAAAGCTATTGTTTTATTACCATACATATGTGTGTGTGATATCCTTATTGTAAATACATTTACATATCATAGTGAATCAAATAATTAGACTAAAACTACATTTGGCATTTGCATCCAAACACACTTAGACTGGACTATACTTACATAAGTCAACATTGAGAACCAAACTAGATTTCTGAAATCAGTAATCATGGTGTTATTGTCATTAATGTTTATATCATATTGGTATCCTCAGAATTATTACAAATGGTCAATTTACAAAACCTTAACAAATATTCTGCAGATATTCTTCTCCATAAATAGATAAAATATAAATACAATAATCTGCAGGAAAGTAAAAATTCCCAAGTAAAAAGTGAAAAGGGAAATGACTTGTGCAGATGTTTCCCTTTCACTATATTCTTCAAGAATTCCACTACTCTGGATGGTACATGAGATCCTGATCCTATTTGAAATAGATTTGTTTCCAAATACCTGAAAACATGTACAACTTCCACCAATACCATGCACAGTCAAGGAAACAAAGTCCAAGACTCCACTCATAGGCTAAACAATAATACCCAAGAATGCTCTCCCAAGACCATGTACAAAACCAATAACACCATGTTCTCTTGCACATTCCAAAGGTTTAGTTAACACTCCAGAGAAACCAAATTCCACACTCTGTGCTAAAGCCCCAATGCCTTGTAAAATGCCATCACCAACTCCTGTAATTTTCCTTGAAGAATCCTACAAAAAATCCATAAAAATGTCATATAAGGACAATGAATATGTTCATATTTCTCAAATCTGTGGATTTTTTCCTCAATTTAAATATAATTTTTATGTTCACTTGTTTTATGTGCAACTGAAGGAATAGTCCATCTATGGAAAGTTTGGCAAGTCCTTTACTCAGAGGTGCTAATTTTGAGCTTGTGATACCAAGTAAATCTACTCCAAAAAGAAAATGCAGAGGATTATGTATCAAATCTCTCCAAATCCCATGGGTAATTGATGGTAAGACAACACTTTTTCTCATGAAAACGTGTTTGTGAACAACTTTCCTAAGATGGATCTGACAAAGCAAAGAGTTGCAATGATCAGGAACATAACTTCAAATGCTAACTTGTTTTCTTTCCATTTAACATGAAGACTTGAAACAATTAATCTAAGATCACAACTATTGATCCATAAATCCAATCATAATTATTCATATGTGGAAGTTGAATTGAGATGTTGCACTAACCTGCAACAAAACAAAGGTCTTTATATTTATGTTTAATAAAAAAATATGAAAGTATTACTTTGGAATTTCTTGAAATTCTTTTCTTTCTTGCAAAGTAGTAGATTTTGAGGTAGGAATGGAATTTTAACAGAGTGTTTGTTGTTTCCTCTCTTTAATGTGATAATTTTGTATCTTTCCAATGGTCATGTATCTGGATTGCCTTTGTCAAGTTTTTGAGAGTGGGAATCCCAATGCAAAAGAAATAGTCCTTTCAAACATGGCAACAACTTTTGACCGGATTCTATTATAGTTTGAGGTTTGCTGCTTCAAATCCTCTCTATGTAATTTTTTATGCTTTAGTTCCTAAATGATGTAAAGAAAAAACAATTAACACATTACACTATATTTACTCATTTGAACAAATGCATAATTTCTTCTATTTCTTCCTTTATTTCAGGATCCTTTCACATTTTCTAATTATCATAGAGCAATACATGAGCCTTTTGATTACTACATGTTTGGACAAAATTACATTCGGCCATTGATTGATTTCAGGTATTGTTGTTGTGATTCCCAAGAAGGTTTTAGTTCTTGTTTTTTAATCTGATAGGATTGGTTGTATCTCATAGGAGGGTTTCTGATTGTAGATTTAAGCAGTATTTGATCACCCCTAATAATATAGAGGTAGATTATTTTTCCTCATGCTTTTTCCATTGAATTTTTTTCTATTAACTATGTAGTTTTGACAAATGAACAATAAGGTTATTTTGATTTCTGAGACTAAAAATGACATCCTTGAGTAAATTTTTGAATGTAAGGGAGGTTGTCTATATGTTAGGCTTGCTAGGGGAATTGGATTGCTCAACAAGAAAAGATTTCTAAATTAATTTAGCTCTAACTCTATGGGAAAGATGATAGTTTGATGGAAATACACAATTCTACTTGTATGGGAGTGATGAGAGTTGGACGGAACATCTAAAGAGGTTCCAGATATGCTAGAGGAAAGCTACGAGGAAACTAAATTGATAATGTTTGAAGTTTTTTTTTCTTTCTTAGATGTTGAGTCTAATTAATAAGTTTAATGTTGTGTTGCAACTTGTAGTTGAGTATGTTGATATGATAAAGGCTAGCATTGTCGATCCTCTAAAAGTTATCAGAATTGCATTAGTTGATGCAGAAAGGTAAAACTATTTATCTTTATTATAATTAGTGGAACTTGCAACTACAATATCTGATAAAAATCTACTTCCAAATATGTTTTTGACGTGCAAATTTTGAAACCTTATTTTTAGGTTGCAGCTCCAAATTGGAGAAGTAAAAGGTGAATACCAGCGAGAAAGAGTTTGGAGGAGCCGAAACCAATAGCGGCAGGAAAGTTGTGGATTTGCAAGGGGATTAAATGGGTCGAGCCCCTATAGGAGGTCGCTGCCCTTCCAAAATGACTGCAGTTAAGGAAGGGGAAAACAATATAAGTATATGAAAATAGGAGTATTATATTTATATAGTGTCAGTAAGTTGTACAGTGTCAATGAGACATTGAATGTAACCAATAAAATTTTGATTTGCCAATCAGGCTTAATAAAGTAAATTTTTAGAGTGGTTTTTTCTCCACTCATAAATACTGTGTTGTTTGTGTCTGATCAATCATATTTGTTCAAAAATTTTAGTCTACATTTCATGGTGCTTCTTCAACATTTGAATATCTATGATACTTGAAGTTTATATGCATTAATTTGTGAGGATTAATTAAGTTAGATTTGATTTGTAATGACTAAATATGACTAAAGTAATGACTTACATGACTAAATATATGACTAAATTAATGATTAAAGTAATGATTAAATATATGACTAAATAAATGACTACTATGACTAAATAAATGACCAGTTAACAACAATCAATGAC
>VDFB02208787.1:0-66370 GCA_007258455.2 Sequoia sempervirens | reverse complement strand
TGGAGATCCATTCTGCATAGTCAATAGACCGAATGAATCCAACATCTAAAAGCTTCTTTAGCTCTTCTTTAACCAATAATGCAACATGTGGATGCATTTTTCTGAGTTTTTGCTTCATAGGTTTTTCCCCTGTGTTTATAGATAGATGATGCATTATTAGATTAGGATCTAACCCTGGCATATCAACATATGACCAAGCAAAATTGATTTGATTCTCCTTCAAGAACTCTATGAATTTCAGTACTTCTTCTATTGTTAATGATGCTGCAAGTTGCAAGATTTTTGGCTGCTCTATTGCACCTATGTTGATTGATTTTGTTGGCTCAATCAAAACATAAGATCTTTCTTGATAATGTTTGGGAAGAGTGTCAAGTTTCTCATCCTTCGATGCCTCAAAAAGGTTTTCACCGTCGGATTCACTCTTTATTTTTCTCTTGTTGTGATCTACCACTGTCGTTTTTTAGTTTTCACCGATAGATCCATCTTTTATTTCATTTATTTTACAGCTAAGAAACTTGACACCCTCCCTATCAAAATATTGAGTATGAGATTCTTTGATGGAACAATTTTTTTCTTGATTAGATAAACAAAGGAAATTTACAATATCCTCATCATCATGGAATTTAGGGATATGGATAGGTGCATCGTTGTCCCAATCAATAAGTTCCAAATAGACTAAAGGTATGGAATCATTAGGTTGGGTAAGTTCTTGAGCTGTCAAAGTCATGATATGGTTGTCATTTTCATGATGGACAAGGTCTATGATGGTATTCTCCTGTCGATTATCAATCTCGTTAAAATTTGAATCGTCCTCACTTGAGTCATCGTCATATCGTGGTTCAAATTCAAGTGATTGTGTTCTCGAGCTTTCTCCTTGTATGAGAATGGGTGAATATTTGTGTATGGTATCAACTTGTTTGTCTCTCCAAAATTCATCGTTATAGATGGTGTCCCATTCATATTCATTAGAATCAGTGTCTGAACCGTTCTTTAATTGGAAAACTAATTCATAAAATTTTTGTAGAGTGACATCTTCATGGGGTTTATCTGAAATTGATTCTCCTTCATGAGTTTGTTGTGCTTGCTGTGAAGGTGACTCTTTCGTATTTTTACCATATCCAAGTCATGTTTTATCTTTTGGAGACATTGACATAGGTTGAATTGGCTCAATGATTCCTTCTTTTCTTTTTCCTATAGGACCATTTCCTTCATAGCCCATTCTTTGAATGATGGTATACCCTTTGCCATATTGTTCGGTAGGTAACTTGATGTGCAAGAGAGATTCATCTTCATCTTTGTATAGCCAGCTTAGGATGTCCCTATCTTTAGCTTCTTCCTCGATGGTGTTAGCTTTAATGAATTGTCCATCAAACTTTGTGATGGGCACAGAAGCTTGGGATGTAGAGGTTGTTGCGATCTTTTGATTTAATAAGGTTGGATGACCATGTGACCTCGGAGAAAGAGGTAAGATAGAAAGGCATAGCGAATATTCGCCTACTCCTTTGTCTTTTAAATGTAGCTTGGTGTCAAGATTCTTTGTCAATTCTTGCAATTGGCCTTGTAGATTGGAAGAAGAAGCAGTAAGAGCCTCCCTATTGTGTGACACAAAGGCATCTTGAGTTGCTTGGAGATTTGAACAAGTTTGGGTGCTATTGTAGTCAGCTTGTATAGTTATTTCATGTCCATCATACAAGAACTTGAGGCATTGATGGTACGTTGATGGTACCGCCTGCATATCATGAATCCATGGATGACCCAAAAGTATGTTATAGGAAAGATCACGATCTAGAACCTGACAAAAGGTATTTTTCACAAAAGGTCCCACTCTGATAGGTAACATTATTAGTCCTTTAGAAGCTCTTTCTTCATCATCATATGCCTTGATAGTTATTTTCCTTCGTGGATCAATGGAATTTTCTGATATTCCTAAGGCATGTATTAGCTTTAAGGTACAAATGTTTAAACCAACTCCTCCATCTATCAAGACACGTCTGATTCGGTATTTATGGATCATGACTTCAATATAAAGCGATGAATTATGTGGATGTGTCATGGAGGCATCATCTTTTTCGGAGAATGAAAGACAAGTTGGGGAAGACAAATGTCCCACCATGGCTTGAAATTTGTTTACATCCAGATCAGTGTCGACGGTTGTGTTTACAAGAGCTTCTTCTAAAATATTCTTGTGTACGGGAGATATTTTGAGAAGTTCAAGGATAGAGATTTGAGCTGATGTTTTTCTCAATTGATCAACTAGATTATAATGACTTGGAGGAGGAATAGTTGCCTTAGATGAACTTCCTTTTAGGACAACCTTTTCTTGTCCTCTCGTAGTCACATTAACCTGTTGATATTCTTGTTTTTCGTTGATTTTGATAACATTAACATGATCATCTACACCGTATGGCCGGATTATGTTATCTTCAACATTATTATGCTTTTAGCTTTGGTATCTGATGTTCCCTTTTGTTGGTTTGGTAAAGGATTTTTGGAATGCTTTGATATTCGTCAGATTATTTATGGTATTATTCAATTGTGATAGTGCCATTGTCAGTTAAATCTTGTACTAGATTTCGCAAGGCTTGATAGTTATTTGTTCTATGACCTTTACATCGATGATAATTGCAATAATACGAGTCATTCCATGATGGTGGTTTGACTCGTGGCTCATAATCTCTTTGTGGTGGTAAGGTGATAACCTTATTATCGAGAAGCTCCTTGAGAGCAGACTCAAGAGATTGACCCAAAGTGGTAAAATTTCGTCGATTTGAAAAGAATGGAGGTCTGGATGGATTTGATGTTTGGGTATTGCCAAGATTGTTATTGAAATTACCACGATTATCCTTGGTGTTTTGATTGGTCATGCTTTCTTGATTGAATTTTTGTCCTTGTTGATTATTGTTTCCTTGTTGGTTGGTATTTCCTTGTTGGTTGGTTTGTGGAGCACTTGATAGGTTGAAGATAGATGATCTTGTTCATAGATTGTTTGCATCCACTATACCATTATTGAAGACATTTCTATTTCTGTTCCAAAACCTTGTTTTATCATTGTTGTTATCGTTGGATGAACTTGAATTATCAAGTTTTATTATTTCTCTTTTGACCAAGGCCCCTTCAATGGTGATTGCATTTTCAATCAATTTTTCAAAATTAGGAGGACAATGAAGATTAAGCCTGTAGCTTAATTCTTGATCTAGGCTATTGATGAAGATATCCATCTTTTCCTTTTCAGGAACGGGACGGGAATATCGTGCAAACACCCTTCTCCACCTTTGCAAAAATGTAGTGAAAGATTCCCCTACTTTTTGTTTCACTTTACAAAGATCAAGCATGGTTATCTGATGTTGGATGTTGTAGGAGTATTGTAATATAAAGTTATTTATTAACTCCTCAAAGGTTTTGATGGGGGGAGTGATCTTTGAAAGCCACTCCATGGATTGTCCACCCAGACTTCGTGGAAACAATCGCATTAAGTAGGTATCTTCATAAGTGAATTCTAGACTCATATTTCGTAAATCCCTCACATGTTCAATGGGGTCAGTTTTCCCATTGTACCTATCAAATTTAGGGATTTCACAATGTTTTGGAAAAGGAATCATTTGAAGACTCCTATCAAATGGATAAGGACATATGTCATCCAAAACATACTTCTTTGTTGCACCCCCTTGCATTTCCTTTATTTGCCCTTGTAATTCTTTTATCTGTTGAGTAAGGGCACTAAAATCATTAGGAGGAGTTTCAAGATTCTCTTTAATCCCTTCTATATCAAAATCGGAAGGTAACTTAGCTCCTTGATTAGCTAATGAAAGAAAATATCTTTCTTTGTTTCTTCTAAAATCCTTTCCATAAAAGTATGGAATTGGGGATCCTGCTCTGCTTCTTGAAGTTTTTCTTCTGTTATCTCTTCAATATGAAATGGATTCTCTTCCTTCTCACTATTATCACCCATTTTGCTTGTGGTACTTTCTCTTTCATCTTTTTCTATGTGCTTTCGAGATCTCCTGACAACAGGCATAAGCTTTGCCCCAAATTCTACTAAATTTTGATCAAAAGAATGAAATAGTGCAATTTTTTTGATGGATATGAAAGTCGGGATAGAATGAAGATTCTATGACTTAAAAGATTTCTAGTCTTTAGCTCGTGTTTTCCCTGATTGAAAGGATGAAAATCCTGTTTGCGGGAAATTAAACAAAAGATCAAGAAAAAAAATGATTTTGCACTTTATGAAGTTTGATCGTAGCTTCGTAAAAAGATGGATTTGTGATAAATGCCTAATGTGACTGAGTTCTGTATTGCAGAAATTGATTCGGACGAGTAGAATATACAATTGCAGGTTGGGGAATATAAGAAGAACGAATATGCTGACTGTGGTTGTGCCTTTGAGAAAGGGCTCTTCTTTGAAAGAAAGCTTGCGAGTATAATGGTTCTACAGCATAATCGTCAGTGAAACCTCTAACAAAGTCGTGATATCGATGGATAAAGGTTGTATGTTCAAGTAAAACCTTTCGACTTTGGTACAAGAATCGTCTTTTCTTCAATATTTTCTTGTAGCTAAGGGGTTTCTTTGGCTTTTTGATGCATTTGAGAATGGATTTCTTAACAAAGGTTGTGGATTTCCAATCTCTTAACATGAGAGTAATCAATGTAATTGTGAGTTTTGGATGTTCTTTACTGAATTAATGTTTCGAAGACACATCAAGCAAGTTGTAGAATAGTTGTTTCAAAGACCAATGATAAAATAAATTAAACAGACTCACTCCTATGGTCAAAAGGTCACCATAATTTCATAGCCCACATCTTAAAACTACGTTAGCTCACACAGCCTTGTCACCCCCTAAAGGGCGCCTGTGTTTTTTCCTTTTCCAAGTCTTAACCAAAGAGAACAGTCGATGGTTAGGGTCTATAGTAGTTATATGGTGAGTATCTTGGGGGAGATTCTTCCCTCCCACTTACCTTATGAAATTAATTTGTTAGGCTACAACCGGTTCTTGATGGATTCTAAAGTTAAATATGGGTTTTAGATTTAGGATAGAACAAATGTTATACTCCCTGAGAGACCTCCAAATCTTTAGAACAAAGGCTTTGGGGATGGTTATCAATGCACACTACCAGCGGTGATTTTCATCATATCCCACATTTAATTCAAAGTGGGTTGGAAAACTTGGCTGGATTGTTCCCACTTAGGTGGATTCAGTAGGGTGGTGCACTTCCCACTATAGAACCTTCTAAAAGGTTTTAACAAAGCTTAAAATTGCATGAAATAGAATAGACGAGTCTGGTATTTTGATCACCCAATTAAGGGGAGAGCATAAGCCTATCACCGTTTAATCATAGCAAGCAAGAGTTCAATTTTAAGCCCAAATAAACAATTTTCTATGCTAGGTGAAGATATTGCTTCACAAAGACATGGAGTTCCTTTTAGTCCAAAATAGAAAATGAGGTGACTATTCTAGGATTGCTTCATTTTTTAATTAAGTGACTATCCTAGGATTGATTCATTCCAATTAAGTGACTATCTTAGGATTGGTTCATTTTTTATTTTTTTTTAAGCTCTTACTGGTCACGGTCGCGTCGGATCCAGTCAAATTTCTACTTAAGTTATAGATTACAGTTGCAGACTTACAAATTCTATGCTAAAATAAAAACAATGTGCTAAAACAAACATCAAGAGCGCTAAAACATAAATGCTCTAAGGAAACTGCAAAGAGCACTGTGGAAACTACAAAGAGCGTTGTGGAATCTGCAAAGAGCGCTACAAAATCATTAAATAGCGCTAAGGAATCACTAAAATGCGCTAAAATACTGTTAAAATGCATTGAAAGATGATTAAGATGCGCTGTAACAGAATTAATATGCGCTGAAAGGATGTTAATATGCGCTGAAACGTGTTTGATGCGCTAATACGCTCTTCCAGTCGTAACTTGTCAGAAAAATCTGCACAAAGATGTTAAAACTGGGGCAGTGGCCCCACGGTGGGTGCCAAAAATGTGTGGAAAATATTAGTGTCAAAATGAGATGACAAAAACACACCAATGCAACATTAAACTAAAGAAAGCTAAATAGAATGAAATCAAAGAAATCAAACAAAGCTTCTTCAAAATCATTCCATTGTCCTCTTTCTCTAATGATTCACTTGAAGCTACTGCTTTCAGATTGTATAAGCAAAGCTTCTCAAAATGGCAACCTGCAAAACGAGTATGCAAAGGGAGAGTACTTATCTATCCTATATGCTGGTGGAGTGAAATGTTGGTATACAAATATGCACAGGGGCTATGGATTATGAATGCTATTGAAACTATGATATGAGGTTGATAGGCCATGATATGGAATGTTGATATGCTAGGCTATGCTATGCTAAAATCTAGAATGCTATGGATGTTGGAAGACTATGCTATTGCAGATTGGCTATAGTTTTCCCATACAAAAACTTCTTTTTTTTTTTAGAGACCCGACAATCCCTTTTATGGATTTTTGCAGGCAAGAGCCTGGCTGGCAAAGATTAATGGTTGTGAGATTATCTGGTAAATTTGAATGGTGAGAGATGGAGAGGTTGAGAGGAAGATGGAAGATGTTGGGAGGTTGGAGAGAAGATGGAGGTTTGTCTTCAACCCACGGGAACAACTTTGCTCAAAAATAGAGAAATTTATTGTTTTTTGTTTTTGAAGTTGTTTCACGGTTGTTGCAGATAATCCAAATTAAATAAATAAATTTATTTAATTTTATGTGTTATGTGGGTTTAAAATATTTTTGAAATATTTGATTTTAGGACTATAGAAGACTCAATTAAATGTTTGGAATATTTAATTGCGAATAGACTTTAGAAGAATTAATTAAATATTTGGAATATTTAATTGTGAATAGAATTTAGAAGATTTTTAGAAGAGAAGAATATTTAATCTTTATTTGAATAAAATATTTAAGCCAAGATTATATATGATAATTAATATAAATAAATCATAATGTTTATTTAATTAATTAAGAAATGGATAAGAAAAGTGATTAAATAAACTTATTTATTTAATCAAAATGAAAGAATAAACAATATAAATAAATTATTTAAATTCATTTATACGCAGATTGAATTCAAAGATTTAATTAAATATTAAAAATATTTAATTAATTACCAGACTATTGTGATGTGACCATTTTTAGGTGTATACATTTGAAGATGCCTCAGAATTTCAAGATGCTCTAGAAGATTTTGCAGATGAAAGAAAAGAAGCCCACAAAGGGAAAGAGTTGGCAACTAAAGAATTTAGGGATGAAAGGAAATCCGAGTAGCAAGGTATTGAACAAATAAATGTGAGTACCAGTAATAGTTTTGGCAATGAAGTTAGAAACAAGAATGTTGGCTTACAAATGAATAGGGAGAAAAGGGAGATGGAGTTTTCAAATTTTGCAAAGGATCATGGATACAAGGTGCCGAGTTGGCAAAGGAAACTAGTTGATATGGGGCAACAAACAAAGGTTCAAGGTGAGATTGTAACTAATGAAAGGGGAAAGTTATGAAGGAGTTCAAGAGGACACTAGAAGGTTGGCCAAGGAAATTGGTTGTTGTAGGGTAGCAGGCAAAGTGTAAAGAAGGATCTTTTGATAGTAACAAGTAGATGCAAAGGATGAAATATATGTGGAAGAGCAAAGAGAAAACAGGTGTTAGGGAAAGTTGGCAAGAAAGGAAGTATAAAGGAGATGATTGCAAGTAGAAATAAGGTCAAGGTTCATGGAGAACAAGTACAATAATTAACAAACATCAGCCCACCAATATGAGAAGTAAAGTGTGGGTAATTAAGCATAGGGTAGCAACATAAGAATGTGGGGGTGCAAGACATAGTGAGGAGCAGCCAATGCAAGAGAATAGAAGATGTGAAGAAGAGGTCAAGCCCAATTAGCAAAGGACCAAGATGAAACCAACATAGTATAGAAAGGGAAAAGGAGATACAATTGAAGAGGATGGAACAATTACAAGGGCAGATTGGCTAGAGGTTATAGTAAATACCAGCACAAAGGAAGGTAAGCAAATTAATTTAGATGTCTGTAAGAAAGATGTTTTTCAAACTTTGCATGAGATTGAGAATTTGAAAGTAGACGATGAGTGGGATGTTGAACTCAACAGTGAATATGAAATGGATGAATGTGAGGTGGAGTTTTGGAAGCTTGCAGATGGAAAAAGTATGAGAAGAGGTAGATACAAGAAGAAAATGGAAAACAAACAAAGGAAAAACAAGAAAATCAAAATGCACAAGGAATGGGATGAGAAGAATAGAAAACAAGAGTGGACAACAAAAACATGGCATGATGAGAGACTCCAAGGAGGTGCAGCAGAAAATGTAGAGATAGATGTTGAAGCAACAGTAGCTAAGAGTGAGGAAGGTAAAGAAATATTTGATGAAGAAGTTGAAGAAATGAAATGTGAAAAGAGTACAACAAATTGTGGTAGTAGAGAAGATCTATGGGATCAATATTTAGCAATAGAAAAAGAATGGGTGGAAAAGATTGTGGATGAAGAAATGCAGATAGACGGGACAACAAAGACTCCTACGATAAAGCTTTCAATAGTTGATGAAGAAGTTGATACAACCATACAGGAAAAGGTAAATTTGTTAATAGTCTATGAAGAATTGTTTTGAATTCAATTGTCATGTTGTATGATGGGAAATTTGGGCAATATTATGGAGTAATGCAGCAAGTTGTGAATAAAGATGTGAAGTGTTATGATGAGAAAATGATACAAGCAAAGTATGAGATAGTAAGTTCAGATTTGTATAAAGATATAAATGATGTTGTTGTGGAAAGGATGGAAGAGATTGAAGACATGGAACATTTTAATTTCTAGATGGTTGTTTGTCTTGCTGATGGGATAAGCAATCGTTGTAGAAGGATGGTAAGTGAAGGTTGTATAGTAACGAGTGTGAAGAAAGACAGTGAGCAACAATGTTGGAGGAATAGGATGATCGTTCTAGAATGATGTTGGAACAAGCGAAAGGAGAAGAATGACAGGAAGAAGTTGTGGATGATTACTTCCATGTGCATGAGCACATGCCTTCTTTTGTCCCCTACAGAGTCTGATGCAGGGGCATCACACAAGTCAATTTTGGTGTTTTGGATTTTGGTCTTTATGTTGTTTGCCTTGTTGATATTTGACAAATGGTGGTTTGTGTGCTTGCTTTTGGTGGCCTTTTGGGTTTCTTTGTAGTTGGATTGAAGGAGATGAGAGTTACAAGTAATTCATCCCCCCCTTTGTGTGGAAGTTACTGCAAATAGAGGATGATAGTTATCGGTTAAAGCCGGTGTCGAATGCTTGCTGACAAGAACGGTTTTGAGTGTAGAAAACAGGGCATCACCATTTAATTTTGGGTGTGACAGTTATGCCTAGAAAAAGGTAGCGCTAGATCAGTATTGGGGGAGACAGATCTGCATGGAGAGACAGAAGTTTTAGTCTCCTATATAGAAAGAAGAGATTGTGATCAGTCACAGGAAGAGAACGGATGCCAAATGTAAGACTTGAGAAACTTGTGGAATGGTGAGGACAAAATACTAAAAAGAATAAATTGATGGTAAGAGGACAATAAGGGAAGTTCCTGCCAGTAAAGAGATTGATTGTTTTGTGTCAAGAGAGGGAATAGTTATTTTGAGGAAAAGCGAAAGATCGATACAAGGGGAGGCCATGATATGTGGGAAGGAAATTACCGGGAAGTAGGCACGATAGAGAAGGGAATAAGGTTTTTCCCAAGCCGCGCTATCTTGACAGAGATTCATGTGTGCAGTGAAGAGTCGTGCCAACGGGTAGAAATACAAGTGTGAATGCAGTTTGATTGGTGTCATCCCAGTGTAAGCAGATAAAGAGAGTTCACAGGCAGAAGAGAATAGAAGAGGTCAATCCAAGAAGAGAAAATGATAAAGAACAAAGAATTACAATGCAAATTGTAAACATTTATTTATTATGAATATAGATATTGTCGAATTGTCTCAGGTCAAATTTTAGTGTGCACTCATATTTAATTGAAAAAAGGAGATCTCAACTTAAAGTATTTGTTTGTCTGTGTGATGGGGAGGTTTATGTTCTCTTATGTCATCACTTATGACTCCTTGACCATTTTCTATCACAATTTCAACATAAGCCTTTTTATCCTTTCTTTATCTCTTGTTGAGGAGAGAAATTATTGATTTCTCTTTGGTTAAAGAATTTTTCCATGTTTTTTCTTGTAGGATAGTCAAATTTTTATTAATTACTCTCATGGTTTCATCTTTTGGTAGTGTTTTATTTACCAATATGCAATGCTTGTTGCATAACTTTCCTAACTATACAAGGTTCCAATAAATGAACATCATGTTGAATTTGGTCCTTAAGTCCATTGATGTACAATTGTAGCCTTTGGTAAGGTATCACCTTAGGAGATCTAAGTGACAATCTCAAATGCTCAACATTATATTCAACTAAAGACCTTAATTGTTTTAACTTTTTTAGTTGGGTAAGATAGTTTTCAATGGATGGTTGCTCATAGAAGCTTCCTAATTCTTTACTAAATTCTTTCCAACTAAACATTTGTCCTTATTTGTCACTCATTTTCCATTGGTACCATTGGTAAGGTCCTAATTCTAAATATACTAAAGCTATTTCAACCATGGCATTATTTGGTATATTGTAAAGTTTAAATTGTTGTTCTATGAGGCTTATCCATGAAATTACATTTCTACAACCAAATTTATGAATGTTTATTTTTGGTAGGTATAATTGTTGACCTCGAAGTGGTTCTCCTATCTCTTGATTTGGTATATTATGGTTGTACCCACCTTGGTGGTTTTTTTGGAACTTTAATTATGATAATAATTCCTTCATAAACCTATCTAAACCCTCATTTAAGGATTTTTCAAATGGGTCAAACAATTTATCTTTAATGAAATGTTTCGTTGTTTATGTCCTTGTGAAATACTTTCCTCAATTTTAGGTGGTGGAAAATAAAATGGGTCCTTATATTTTGTATGTGTAGAAAGGTCCTCTAATCCTAAATATGACATGGATTTAATTATGTTTTTATTTTAATATTTATTAAGGTAGGAAAGTATTTGGTGTGAGAGAATTTGATGTTTCAATTTGGACCAAACTTAGACCACTAAATTAAGGAATACATGTTATGTCTAAAAATAAATTTCAAAGAACTAAACCTGCCTATTTTTTGATAAGCCTTCCAAAAATGTTTTTTTTTAAATTTCAAAAATTACAGCCTGTAGAGCAAATTAATGAAAGTTTTGACTAAAATTTAACCACTAAATTAAATAAGTTATTTTATTTGTAATAGTAAATTGCAAAGAACTAACTCTACCTATTTTTTTCAATATTTTCCAAAATGCAAAGTTTTTAGAAAAAAATCAAAATTGTGACCTATAGAGCAATTTAATGAAAAAACATAAAATATTAATAACTTTTAGAAATTTTACCTTAAAAGTCTAAATTTTTCTTAGAGATTATCTAATACATTTAGATCCAAATTCACATAGGTTTGGAAGTTATGGTGGAAACAAAAATGTTGGCCCAAATTGTAGCTCTGATACCACTTATGATATTTTCTTGAAAATATTTGTAAAAAAATGAAATATAATAGACCACTTTAAGGGGTGACCTCCAATAATCAGATAATAATATATGAACTCAATATTTTATGATATGATGATATGGAAGAGAGTTCACTTCCTTATTTATAGACTAAACTATGTAGGAAAATACCCCTTTATCTTAATTAAGACCTATTAGTGTATTAACTAATATTTATGTTAGGATTAAGCATGTCACAAGTGTTTATCCTTATTATAATAAAGAATATATAATATATACTTAAAAATACTTAGGAATACTTAGGAATATATCTTATCAGGATCAAAACAAAGGAACACTAACAAGACCAAATATATCTAAATGAATTAAATTCAACATCTCATAATATTTGTGAGAACTAGAATAAAACTAAACATGGTCTAAATTTCTATATACACAATGTTCATATAAATCAAATTCAAGAATACAAACATTTGTCCCCTTAATAATATTTGTATTTTTTAGGGTCCTTAGACTATTCTCACTTATATGGCTCATTCTTTGGTGCTATAGTGTTGTTTTCTCCATATGTAATTTTCCCTATGAAGTAAGATCATGCTTGGGTACAACAAAAACACACATTAGAAGTAGATAAGACTCCTCTTTGTTGCTAGTTTTGATTAATTATGTAGATTTTGTAGATCTCTAAAATATATGAATTTAAAAACTGTTATATTGGAAATTGCATGAGTGTAATTGAAATAAATTTCCCACACAAGCAACCTTAGCAAGCACCATAAATCCACACACCATCTTCCCCCCTTCACTTGAGAAAATAATTTACATACACGTATAATTAAGTTTACTAATTGATAACATGTTATATGTCAAGCTAAGGATATGCATCATACCATTGATCCCCTTCACTCATTCATTAAGGATTCAAATATGGAATCTACCATGGCCAACTATGCTCAAGTGAGAGACATCATTGAGGTACACATTCCCACCATCATATTTTTCATACTTTGAAAACCACCGCCAATGAAAATTTATATGGATGGAAACTTAAGAGTCTATCAAGCATGCAATTTTTGATGCATGAGTTGCTAAGTCCATGAGAAATACACCCACATAATTTTGAGAAAAAATTTAGACTTGTCATCTAGATCATTTTTCTTTTCTTTTCTTTGCAATCTCTATGAAAGTGCCTAGTCTTGTTGACATTCCAACACTTAGCCTTGGAATTTCCAAGAGATTTGAATCTCCTATATGATTTGGATCTAGACTTTTATTTCGTCTTTCTTCTTTCCTTTTCCCTTTGATATTTCATGAATAGCTAGTGCCTCCTTAATATTTTATAGGATTTTTGCTAGATCGGTCGGAATTTGTGTTGTCATTGATGTCAATAGATCTATGTCATTGCATTGATGTCAACCTATGGAGATACTTTGATTGGTTGCATTATGTTTTCATTAGTAGTCCCATTGATGTCAACCTCTAGTGTTGCTTTGATGAGCATGTGTTTGTGGATGTTCAACATCTTGTGTGGTTGAGTTGATGAGAGGAGTGTTGCAGGTGATGAAATGATGTTTATGGTGCTTGGTTTCCAAGTGCTTTTAAGAAAATTTGATTAAAAGAGAGTTTGGTATAGTAGAGTTGTGTTCAATGTTTTGCTCCACATTTCTTCATGGTTGAAGATTTACTTATGTGGTTCAAATTTGTTGATTAGAGGTGCTACATCTAGAGTTTCATGTTTTGGATTGTTTGGCAAAAGAAGTTGTGCTCACCAGTGTGTGAATTATGAAGCAGTGTTGTCTGGGAGAAATGGTTTTGCTCCACATTTCTTTGCGTTGTGGTTTCTGGTCTAGTGTTGCTTTGATGATCATGTGTTTGTGGATGTTCAACATCTTGTGTGGTTGAGTTGATGAGAGGAGTGTTGCAGGTGATGAAATGATGTTTGTGGTGCTTGGTTTCCAAGTGCTTTTAAGAAAATTTGATTAAAAGAGAGTTTGGTATAGTAGAGTTGTGTTCAATGTTTTGCTCCACATTTCTTCATGGTTGAAGATTTACTTATGTGGTTCAAATTTGTTGATTAGAGGTGCTACATCTAGAGTTTCATGTTTTGGATTGTTCGGCAAAAGAAGTTGTGCTCACCAGTGTGTGAATTATGAAGCAGTGTTGTCTGGGAGAAATGGTTTTGCTCCACATTTCTTTGTGTTGTGGTTTCTGGTCTTGCAGATCTGGGAGTGAGCTTAAATTGTTCATATATATCTTTAGTCTGATTTATTTGAGTTTTGGTGCTCTACAAGGTTGGATTCATGTGAGTTATAGTGTGTGGAAGGTTAACTAGGTGTACAAAATGATTACATTCTTCAAGTGTATGGTGTTGTGAAGGATTTGTTAGATTTCAGGGTGTTGATGGAATATTCCAGATTGTGTTTGAGTGTTGTGCTTAATGCCTAATACTACTAGAAGCAGTGAGCAAAAGGTGTCTACATTTTTCAGTGAGGTTGTGAATGTTTTGGTGAAGTAGTGGTGGATATTTTTTGTTTCTCTGAGATGGATTTCTCATTATAACAATCTTCTTTCCTCTTCTTTCTAATCTAGCAGTGAGCCCTTCTTTTCTTTTGGCCAGTGAGCCCTCCGATAGTGAGCCTATTGTATTTGGGGTTGCAATTACTTTATATTGTGAGCTAACCCTCATCATGGTTTTTCCCTTCTTGGGTTTTCCACGTAAATCTGGTGTTCTAATGTGTTTGGATGTGTTTGTATTATTGTTTCTCATGTTTATATTCTACTAGTGCATGATAAGGGTTTAATAGTTGTTAAGGGTTTATGAGGCTAATACAAATCTGAGTGTTAATGAGGGTTTTGATGTTTTGAGAGTTAAGCATCCATTATCTCATCTATTTTGAGTTTTTAGGTAGTGCTCCTAATTTACATCACCAAGTGATCCACTGAATGTAGCAAAGAACATATAAGTGTCATGCAACAATCATTCTACATTTTCACATCAATAAAGTGTAAGTGGGTCACAATCATATTAAACAATTTTAAATGTTTGACCATAGAACTTCTTTCTTAGGAAATTTTGATAATAAAATATTTCACTTGGTACAAGTTTCCCAACATATTTCAAAGAGCTTGTGCAATGGATTCTTGAAGTAAATTTAGCAAAATAGAATCTTCTAAGTAGAGAATAATGAGGCCCTTTTCCTTTCTATCCAACAGATCTTAGTTTGTTTATGACATGTTACAATGTGATTATAAATAAAAATGGTATTCCATAGATAATTATCTATAAACATGTTCTCCATCGTGAGTTTCCATAGCTCAAAGTTATTGGCATTGAACCTCTCCATCTCTATCTTTGATGTTCTTTCTATTCTCTCGTAAAAATATATTTTTCCCAAACTCCCAATCAAACCAATATTAGAATAAAAAAACCTTGTCTCAAACACCAAGGACCTAAGGTGATCAAGCTCTAATACCAAATGAAAGGAAGAAAAGGTTCATAATATGTTTCCTACACTAATCTATGAGAGGAGGTGTGTACAAAAAGTTAAATTGGTCATATATTTACAAAGAAATACAAATAAAAATAATGACTATAAAACAATGATCCATGTGGAGAAAACCCCTTCAAGAGAAAAAATCTCACACTCCAAAGTAACTCAATGTTTTATTCAATAATCAATGGTTATGATACACTAGAAAATTCTAATCCTTTATAGGAGTGTCATGATGTTGGGAAAGGTGTCTCAGCCTTACATTCTCAATGTTGTTCATATTTATTGTTTTTGTTATTACATGAGAAGTGGGGTGTACCACTTTGAGGTGATTCCACATTGCTTGTGCAACCTTTCTTTTTTATTAGAGGCTTTACTAGGATAGCTAGTTCTTCAATATATATATATATATCCTTGATCTTTTCTAGACCTTGGTGGAATCAAAGCTTAAGGTAGATATAAATTTCTTTCAATCCTTCTCATACTTAATTGTAGCTTACAAATGGCATGTTTCCTCTTTAATTCTTATTGTCTTCTATACACTTGATAAATGCTATATGAAATGGTCTACAGAGGTTCTTTCAAAGTATGAATAAATGTATCAATAGTGATTTTTGCATAATCTAAAAGAGGGTTGACAATTATCTCTTGCTACTTTAACTACCCTTAATTAATAAATTTAACACATTATGCAAGATAGAAGGGACAACTTATCGAAATTTCTTTGTCAAAGATCTTCCAAGAAGAAGGATGTATCAATTAGAGGTAGGAATAATATGAAACAACATGAGTTCTTCTCTTTGTGCAACTTACAAGCATATGATGATGCATCCAAGAATGTCTTGCATTATATCATTGGAGAATTTTAGAGATACCCCTAAATGTGCATAAATTTGTTAATGGGTATAATTAGTAGTAGATACTCCTTTGTGTAAACATGAAAGTGTCACTTAGGAATTTCGAGAACTCGTTTGATGCTCATTGCCTATGTGCTATATGAATTATGATGTGAAGAGTTGCATTGTACCCACTACTAGGAATTTCATGAGGAAATGTAATGAGTGGCATACAAGTAGTGGAATGTTTAGATTAATCTTTAATATTTCTCACAAAGTTGTCAAAATCAAGAGAAGGAATATCAAGTTCTTCAACATGCACATATTCCTCAATTACATCCACGTTATTATCTTGGACATGATGTGGGAAAGGGTTAGTGTAGATTTATGTTTTTATCTGGGGGAGCCATGAAATGATTTCCCCCATTATCAATACTTTCAACTTGAATTGTGTTGTTATCAATAAGATCTTAGATCCACACATTTCCCCATATCATGCTCATTTACTCTATGGCAAGTACAAAATTCCTTTGCATCATTAAATGTTGGCACATAACTAGATATATCCATAGTTCTACAAGGTGACAAGGTTATCATGTTATCCCTAACAACTATTGTAATACTACATGGAGGGAATTATGGAATTTTGTGTTCTTTACATTTTGAGCTTAATAGACATGGCATTGGAGATGGAAGATGTAGTAAAATTATAATTACATAACCTAATATCATTATTATGTGGAGCTTCATCATCTTTAAAATAATCATTTGGTGGAATCCTAGAAGGGTAGAATGATTTTGGATGATAAGAAGAAAAATAGTCTAATATTTTTGTCTACTAATTTCAAGTCACCATTGCTTACATTTACATATTAGACCATAAATGATGTATAGTTATTCAAGCACAGGAATTTACATATTAGACCATAAATGATGTATACCTATTCAAGCACACCTCTACTTGGATTGCAGGAAGTAAGCTTTTAAGGAGCAATCTTTCAAGCTCAACATCTAAAATTTGGTAGTGCATTTTAACAAAAGAAAAGATGGAAAACAAATAACACAATCATGAATACTCTCATTAGATCCTTGTTTACATTCTACCAAATTAGAGATACTTTAAGTCAAATATTAACATTGAAATGTTGTAAAATGTATTTGCAAATTTTGTATACAATTGTATGGAACTATGATGAAAGCTACTCAAGTGCGTAATATTTTAATGCCCTTAGGGAAAGTTTTTTGGAAGAAGCCTATTATCATACATATAATCCAAATAAATGGAATTGCATGATCATAAATGAGTTATTGGATCTCGTTTATCATTGTACATTTAAACTTAGGGGCTACAAAACCCATTCGAAAAGGATATGCTAAAATGTCATAAAAGTGGACTATGCATAGTTTTACTTGTGGTATCCTTCTTAATGCTTGGAGGTAAGGTTTTCACTCAAGTTTGCATTTCATCAATCCTCTTAATAATAGTGTAAATAGTAGAAGGGTGTATGACAAAGGCAAAAGTGGAAGCATGGTGTAAATAATGGGTTGGGTGTAAATAAGTTTTAAAAATGGTGGAAGGTGGAGTAATATTGTTAAATGGAAGAATGGAGTTAGGTTGAATATGTGATGATGGGGCTATAAGAGGACTCTTTGTAGTGGAAGCTATGGAGGATTGATGAGAATTGAACATGGGAGAAGTAGCATGTGGGATGGAAAATGTAGGAGAAACGTAGGAGATAAGGTGCATGGGTGGAAGGTAGGGGAATGGATGTACTATTAGGTGAGCTTGATGAATTATTCTTTTGATCTACACCTCAAAGTAATTCCATTCCATATGGTCTTGTCCTTAGCACAATATGAAGAGCATCCATTGAATTGGAAAGATTAGCATTATCATCATTGTTTGCAAAGTCCTATTTAAGCATTTGACTGATATGAGCAATATTGCCACTATGGATAGTGATAGTATGGGCATCATGAGCTAATTTAGGCATTATGATCAAATGATTCCTCCTCATTAAGATAGATAATTTTTTTTTAGATTTTTAGTAATAGGTGCATTAACTTGATTAGTGGCCATGGTTGATTTTAGCAAGGGCTCTTTCTAAGTGGAAGGTGAGATTCATACACACAAAGCATCAAAAGAGAAGGTTAAAAAATATGAAGGTGGGTAAGGTGTGATTACTTAATATATAAATTTAAAAAATAAAGAAAATATTACTAAAAAATCATTAACAATTTATTTCAGCTGCTTTTAGTTTGAATAAGTTATTTATTTTAATTTGTTCAAGTTATTTTAATTATTTCAGCTGCTTTTAATTTGTTTAAATTGTTTTCATAGCTGTCATGTCCCTCCAGGAAATTCGGAAAAGTTGTTGCCGTACCCAGAACCACATCCTGGAAACTTGGAAACTGACTGGTAAATATTAAGTATCATTTGTCTGAATATCATTGTCATATTCTATCATAGCAGACACTTAAATTAAAAATGAATTGCAACCAAACTGACAACGAATGAATATTAATTAAAAAAAAAACTTCTGTAAGAGTCTGCAAGAACTGAACAAGCTTCAAAAGTGAAGTCTGCAGAACTGAAAAAGCTTTTAAAGCAAGTTGCTGGGGACAGTCCCGGCATAGTTCAGAATCACATAGCAATAACAACTGGTGAAAAGTGCAGATGGAGTCTATACTGAATAAATTTCATGTGCAAATCATCCTCTATAAATGCATTCTGATACAGGGCAGAACAATGTGATTGCTATCTTGTTCGAATTCATTTAAATATCAAATGTATATATACTTATACCTATATAGGTCAACATATATTATGGCACCAACATATACTAATACAATGGTGAAACATGTATATATACACATTTTAAAGCATATATATATGTTTGTAAATAAATATATATGTATATAATGTAATATATGGATATATATTATATTATTTATATAAATAGTATATGTACAATACATGAATTCAAAACGTTGTATTATTTTTATAAAGCGCATTGTGTACATGTGAAGTTTCATATGAATATAGACAACATATGTTGTGTGCTTTTGGAAGGTTAACCCAAACGCCTAGATAGCATAGGTTGTGTAGGCAACATGCTGAGTATATAATAGACTTTTCCTACGCCATAATCCATGAGTTACGCCATGAATATTTTGATGTCACTATCAAGACTTTGTCAAACAAGAGTGAAGGTGCACACCATGCATAAAGGGAGAGTTTTGATCAACATTTAAGCTTGTGTATTAAGTACAAAGTAGATTGCTGCCATATAGAAGAGTAAGTATATGGTTTTGAAGTCGATTATCATAGATAACTTGGAGGCCAATTTATTAAACTAAATCAAGGCCGAAGTTTGATAAATATGTGACTATATTCTTTATTCGCATTATACTCTTCTTGTCTATGAAACAAGAGTTTATAATCTACAAATGTTGAGCAGTCATTAAGTCGATGAATGAAGATAGAATAATTTGACGCCTCTTTTGTGGAAGCCGTGGACTTAGTAAACTCTTTATACCATGTTTTTAAGTATCGGCCAACATCTATAAAGGCTTGTAAATCTATCAATGACTTTGTCAATCGATTTAATATATGGAACGACTCATATTATGACTTAGTCGATAGACGCTTGGTGTTGCAAATCTGATGTTGATTGTTTTAGTTGTGAAGGATATTGCGCCATCTTTGTATGTGATTATGAAGCTTTTGCACCACCTTTGAATCCTTATTCCTATAGATATCCATTTTGAGATGCAAACCGAATTCTATCATGTGGGATTTGAATTGGTCTCTAATTGTTGTCATTTAACTAAGTCGATCTGTAGCTATTTAAGCTGAGTATGTGCTTATATGTTTGGCACCTTTGAGCTGAGATAGATGTGTTGCTATGCATGCTTGTTGCTGTCAAAACTATGCCTAAACTATAGGCAGAGTAGTCACCTGATTGTTGTATAAATAGAGGAGTAAGTTCATTTGTTTGGACACATTCTTCTATGCATTATATCTTGAGCAAGTCTCTGCATTTTACTTACATTTTTGTCTGCAATATTCTATCAAGAACAGTGAGTGAGAGCCTTCAGTTTTAGAGAGAGTTTATTATTATTTTGAGAGAAGTATTTGCCAACTTGTGAGATTAGTGGTTATTGAGTCTTTGCTAAAGGATCGATACTAGGCTAGTTGTTGTTTTGGAAGTGTTGTGACTGCAGCAACCAGTTAATTGGAAAGCTTATCACAAGCATGAGGATATTCTTCCCTTACTTGTATTAGGGTTGAATGATTTGCTTCTTGAATGTTTAAACCTGTCTTTTATAGTTACTTGCATATAGTGAAAGGTAGTGTTTTCTTTGAAAGAAAAGTGGAAATTATTTACTCTATTTGTGTAATGTTTGTAATTACTCCATGATAGGAGTGACTGTGTGTCATAGGTATTGTTATTATACTCGATATGATTTAACATGGGTAGGAGAGATTGTTTGTCATAGGTATTGTTATTATACTAGATACGATCAAACATAGACAAGATTAAGGATCACTCATAGCTAGATATTTAATTATGCTATGGCTAGTAGGTTACTCTGGGATTGTTATCCAGTGAAGGGAGGGAACTAGTAGGTTACTCCTGGGAATGTTGTCCAGTGAAGGGAGTGAACTAGTACTTTGCTTTATGAGTTGTGTTTCCTTAGGTTGTTTAAGAGATAGGTTATCCTGGGGAGTGGCTTGCCCGTGGAGAGGGATTGTCTAAGCATAGATATAATGGCCTTAAGTCAAAATGAGCTTGCTATAGTGTAAGTGAATGGTAGACCATTGCTCGATTATACTGAGTGAGAACACTTTGGCCAAAGTAGTGTGATTTCCCGGTGCTCCACTGTCAGTTCACCGTGTCTGTTTAAATGCATGATGGGTACATAGCGTAGGTTATAAATCCTAGTCATGTAGGGCACATCACTAAGCTTAGAGTGGTATGTCGTACGGGGTTACCCAACCAATACCTTCGTTGAAGGGTAGGGCCATCTATCATTGATAGATGTGCAGAGGACCGCATATGAGTCCATGGTTGGTGGAAAAACACTTGAGTGATATTTCTCCTCCTCAGCAGGCAACCAGAGACCAAGGTTTTGAAAGGCGGATTCCTAGACCATCTATATCTAATGCTAAGAAGCTCGGTGGAGCCGTGTTTTTAATTGTGTACATTCTTGGAATATTGTAATTTGTGAAATTATTATATTAGAATGGAATCCTTATTGAACATTGTATGACATCTTTGTTCAATATGATATCTATTTTTTGGAAGATTTGTATAATTACTTTGGATTGCAATGACAAATTGGAATTTGAGTTATTTCAGTTAGGTATGTAATTTACATTATTGGAAGAAATTTTTTTATTGCTATGTCATGGCATCATGATTTATTCACTTAAGGTGAAAACATTGGAAATTTTACTGTGAAGAACACCATGGTTGTTACATCTAATTTCTTTATCGAAAGGTCTTCTTAGCCTTAAATTATAACCAAAAAATTTCATTCTAAGAAGAGAATCACCTTCTTTTTCATTGTTAGAAAAACTTCTTGTTTGTATTCCTCTTTTTGACATCTTCTACCATTTATATCTAACTCCATGCCATATTCTTCAAATGAAGAATAACCTTCACGTACAAAGAATATTCTTACTGACATCATATTCACATCATGATCATCATCAGAATAGTTAGTTTCTTAATGTACATCATTTCAATCATCACATTGATCAGTTGAAGTTAATACAAACAAAGCCATCATACATTGTGAAGGTACATGTGGTAGTTGATATGCTACACACCAAGGATTATCCTCCACAACATTTGCACTAGGTTTATTCAAAAGGTTAGGAGTGTCTTTATTAGAAGGACCCTTTTGTTTGTTGTGAATTGGTCTTCCTTAGCCATTTGGTGTTGTATTGTTGGCCAAATAATTTGGACATCCTTTCTAGTTTAAGAAAATTAGGTTTACCTTGAGGCAACCTTTCTCATTCTGATCCACCTTACAACTCAAATCCTTTAATACATTCATGACCTTATCTAGCTTATCTTTTGATGAAGATTTTTTGCTTTGATCCCTAATATTTTGCAATATTTTTTACATCATCCATTTTGTGACAATATCTTTTGATGAAGTAAGATCATGCTTGGGTACAACAAAAAACTCACATTAGAAGTAGACAAGACTCCTATTTGTTGCTAGTTCTGATTAATTATGTGGATTTTGTAGATCTCTAAAATATATGAATGCAAAAACTTTTATATTGGAAATTGAATGAGTGTAATTGAAATAAATTTCCCACACAAACAACCTTAGCAAGCACCATAAATCCACACACCATCTTCCCCCTTTCACTTGAGAAAATAACTTACATGTATAATTAAGTTTACTAATTGATAACATGGTATCTATCAAGCTAAGGATGTGTATCATACCATCGATCCCCTTCACTCATCCATTAAGGAGTCAAATATGGAACTACCATGGTCAACTATGCTCAAATGAGAGTCATCATTGAGGTACACATTCCCACCATCATATTTTTCATACTTTAAAAACCACCCCCAATGAAAAGTTATATGGATGGAAAATTAAGTCTTATCAAACATGCAATTTTTGATGCATGAGTTGCTAAGTCCATGAAAAATACATCCACATAATTTTAAGAAAAAAAATTAGACTCGTCATCTAGATCATGTTTTTCTTTTCTTTTCTTTGCAATCTCTATGAAAGTGCCTAGTCTTGTTGACATTCCAAAACTTAGCCTTGGAATTTCCAAGAGATTTGAATCTCCCGTATGATTTGGATCTAGACTTTTATTTCTTCTTCTTTCTTCTTTCCTTTTCCCTTTGATATTTCAAGAATAGCTAGGGCCTCCTTAATATATTTACATGCTTTTTGCTACATCTCCTTTGAGAGTTAAGCATCCACTATCTCATCTATTTTGAGTTTTTAGGTAGTGCTCCTAATTTCCAACACCAAGCGATCCATTGAATGTAGCAAAGAACATACAATTGTCATGCAACAATCATTCTACATGTTCATGTCAATAAAGTGTTAAGTGGGTCACAATCATATTAAACAATTTTAAATGTTTAACAATAGAACTTATTTCTTAGGAAAGTTTGTTAATAAAATATTTCACTTGGTACAAGTTGCCCAACATATTTCAAAGAGCTTGCGCAATGGCTTCTTCAAGTAAATTTAACAAAATAGAATCTTCTAACTAGAGAAAATGAGGCCCTTTTCCTTTCTATCCAACAAATCTTAGTTTGTTTATGACATGTTACAATGTGTTTATAAATAAAAATATGGTATCCCATGGATAATTATCTATAAACATGTTCTCCATCTTGAGCTTCCATAGCTCAAAGTTATTGTCATTGAACCTCTCCATCTCTATCCTTGATGTTCTTTCTATTCTCTCGCAAAAATATATTCTTCCCAAACTCCCAATCCAACCAATATTAGAATAAAAAACCTTGTCCCTAATACCAAGGACCTAAGGTGATCAAGCTCTAATACCAAATGAAAGGAAGCAAAGGTTCATTATATGCTTCCTACACTAATCTATGAGAGGAGGTGTGTACGAAAAGTTAAATTGGTCATATATTTACCAAGAAATACACATAAAAATAATGACTATAAAGCAATGATCCACATGGAGAAAACCCTTTCAGGAGAAGAAACCTCACAATCCAAAGTAACTCAATGTTTTATTCAATAACCAATGGTTATGATACACTAGAAAATTCTAGTCCTTTATAGGAGTATCATGATGTTGGGAAAGGTGTCTCAGCCTTACATTCTCAATGTTGTTCATATTTATTGTTTTTGTTCTTACATGAGAAGTGGGGTGTACCACTTTGAGGTGATTCTGCATTTCTTGTGCAACCTTTCTTTTTAATTAGAGGTTTTACTAGGATAGGTAGTTCTTCAATATATATATATATATATATATATATATATATATATATATATATATATATATATATATATATATATTCATTACCCTGATCTTTTCTAGACCTTGGTGGAATCAAAGCTTAAGGAAGATCTAAATTTCTTTCAATCCTTTTCATACTTAATTGTAGCTTACAAATGGCACATTTCCTCTTTAATTCTTGTTGTCTTCTATACACTTGATAAATGTTATATGAAATGGTCTATGGAGGTTCTTTCAAAGTATGAATAAATGCATCAATAGTGATTTTTGCATAATCTAAAAGAGGTTGGCAATTATCTCTTGCTACTTTAACTACCCTTAATTAATAAATTTAACACATTATGCAAGATAGAAGGGAGAAATTGAAATTTCTTTGTCAAACATCTTCCAAGAAGAAGGATGTATCAATTAGAGGTAGGAATAATATGAAACAACATGAGTTCTTCTCTTTGTGCAACTTGCAAGCATATGATGATGCATCCAAGAATGTCTTGCATTAGATCATTGGAGAATTTTAGAGATACCCCTAAATGTGCATAAATTTGTTAATGGATATAATTAGTGAGTAGTTACTCCTTTGTGTAAACATTAAAGTGTCACTTAGGAATTTCAAGAACTCATTTGATGCTCATTGCCTATGTGCTATATGAATTATGATGTGAAGACTTTCATTGTACCCACTACTAGGAATTTCATGAGGAAATGTAATGAGTGGCATACAAGTAGTGGAATGTTTAGATTGTTCTTCAATATTTCTCACAAAGTTGTCAAAATCAAGAGAAGGAATATCAAGTTCTTGAACATGCACATATTCCTCAATTACATTCACATTATTATCTTATATCAAGTTCTTGAACATGCACGTATTCCTCAATTACATCCACATTATTATCTTGGACATGATGTGGGAAAGGGTTAGTGTAGATTCATGTTTTGATTTGGGGGAGCCATGAAATGATTTCCCCATCATCAATACTTTCAACTTGAATTGTTTTGTTATCAATAAGATCTTAGGTTTGCATGTTTCCCCACATCATGCTCATTTACTCTATGGCAAGTACAAAATTCTTTTGCATCATTAAATTTTGGCATATAACTAGATATATCCATAGTTCTAGAAGGTGACAAAGGTTATCATGTTAGCCCTAACAACTATTGTAATACTACATGGAGGGAATCATGGAATTTTGTGTTCTTTACATTTTGAGCTCAATAGACATGGCATTGGAGGCCATGGAAGATGTAGCAAAGTTGTAATTACATAACCTAATATCATTATTACGTGGAGCTTCATCATCCTTAAAATAATCATTTGGCATAATCCTAGAAGGGTAGAATGGTTTTGGATGATAAGAAGAAATATAGTCTAATGCATTTGTGCCTACTAATTTCAACTCACCATTGCTTACATTTACATATAAGACCATAAATGATGTATAACTATTCAAGCACCCCTCTACTTGGATTGTAGGAAGTAAACTCTTAAAGAGCAATCTTTCAAGCTCAACATCTAAAATTTGGTAGTGCATTTTAACAAAAGAAAAGATTGAAAACAAATAACATAGTCATGAATACTCTCATTAGATCCTTGTCTACATTCTACCAAATTAGAGATACTTTAAGTCGAATATTAACACTAAAATGTTGTAAAATATATTTGCAAATTTTGTATACAATTGTATGGAACCATGATGAAAGCTACTCAAGTGTGTAATATTTTAATGCCCTTGGGAGATTTTCTTACAAGAAGCCTATTGTCATACATATAATCCAAAATCCAAATAAATGGCATTGCATGATCATAAATGAGTTATTGGATCTTCTTTGTCATTTTACATTTCAAACTTAGGGGCTTTAGGGGCTACAAAACCCATTCGAAAAGTATATGCTAAAAATGTCATAAAAGTGGAGTATACCTAATTTCACTTGTGATATCCTTCTTAATGCTTGGAGGTAAGGTTTTCTCTCAACTTTGCATTTCATCAATCCTCTTAATAATAGTGTAAATAGTAGAAGTGGAAGCACAAACATAATGGGTTGGGTGTAAATAAGTGTAAATAGTAGAAGGGCGTATGACAAAGGTAGAAGTGGAAGCACAAACATAATCGGTTGGTTGTAAATAAGTAGAAGTGGAAGCACAAACATAATGGGTTGGGTGTAAATAAGTTTTAAAAAATGGTGGAAGAAGGTGGAGTAATATTGTTAAATGGAAGAATGGAGTTAGGTTGAATATGTGATGATGGGCTATAAGAGGACTCTTTGTAGTGGAAGCGATGGAGGATTGATGAGAATTGAACATGGGAGAAGTAGCATGTGGGATGGAAAATGTAAGAGAAATGTAGGAGATAAGGTGCATGGGTGGACAATAGTAGATGGGTGGACAATAGTGGGTGGACAATAGTAGATGAAGCATGGAAGGTAGGGGGATGGATGTACTATTAGGTGAGCTTGATGAATTGATCTTTTGATCTACACCTCAAAGCAATTCCATTCCATATGGTTTTGTCCTTAGCTTAGTATGAAGAACATCCAATGGAATTGGAAAGATTAGCATTATTATGGTTTTGTCCTTAAAGCAATTCCATTCTATATGGTTTTGTCCTTAGCTTAGTATGAAGAACATCCAATGGAATTGGAAAGATTAGCATTATTATCATTGTTTGATAAGTCCTATTTAAGGATTTGAGTGATATGAGCAATATTGCTGATGACAATTTAGGCATTATGATTAAATGATTCCTCCTCATTAAGATAGATAAAAAGTTCAGATTTTTAGTAATAGGTGCATTAACTTGATTAATGGTCATGGTTGGGTTTAGCTAAAGGCTCTTTCTAAGTGGAAGGTGAGATTCATACACACAAAGCATCAAAAGAGAAGGTTAAAAAATATGGTGGGTAAGGTGTGATTACTTCATATACAAATAAAAATGAAGAAGAAAATATTACTAAAAAGTCATTACCAATTTATTTCAGCACCTTTTAGTTTGAATAAGTTATTTATTTTATAATTTGTTTAAGTTATTTTAATTATTTCACCAGCTTTAAGTTTGTTGAAGATATTTTAATTATATTATAATTATTTCAGCTGCTTTTAATTTGTTTAAATTGTTTTCATAGCTGTCCTGTCTTGTCCTCTCCAGGAAATTCGAAAGAGTTGTTGCCGTACCCAGAACCACATCCTGGAAACTTGGAGATTGACTGGTAAATATTATGTAACATTTGTTTGATATCATTGTCATATTCTATCATAGCAGACATTTAAATTAAAAATGAATTGCAATCAGACTGACAACGAACGAATATAAAAAACATAACTTCCATGAGAGTCTGCAAGAACTGAACAAGCTTTAAAAGTGACGTCTGCAGAACTGAAAAAGCTTTTAAAGCAAGTTGCTGGGGACAGTCCCGGCATAGTTCAGAATCACAGAGCAATAACAACTGGTGAAAAGTGCAGATGGAGTCTATACTGAACAAATTTCATGTGCAAATCATCCTCTATAAATGCATTCTGATACAGGGCAGAACAACTCCAAGGCAATACAACGTTTGTGCTGGCGCCTACAACTTAATGTGCAGATGGATTCCACAGAAAAGCGAAGCACATAATACCTTGTGGGTATAGAAACACAATTACCAAAAACAGGACCCTCCATGGGTGGCCCACTATAAACAAAACAAAAAAAAAACATTTGACCAGTTCCTCCTGTTACACTTATCCCACAAAACTTAATTGGGGAGTTATACTCCAGTACCATACAAAAAATTTAAAAAAAATCATGGGAACAATGAGTTATCTGGAGTCTAACATCCCGTACAAACATGGGAGAAGAGGATTTTGAGTCTTGGCTTTCTTTGATTACTCAAGCTTCGATTGCTTCACATATGATTTGGAGTACTTATGGAGGTAGAAGTTGTAGAACAATACCACCAAGGAGATCATATAGTAGAATAGTATCTGCGACGAAAGAAACACAGTTAGATTGCTAAATACAATTGATCTGCAAATGGAACTTATTATGCACTGTGGAAGGCCATGATACCTTGCACAAAAATCTGGGATATGGAGCTTGTGTTTTCACACAGTAGTAAGCATGAACCATATTCACACCAAATTGTAGCATTTGGATTTGGGTGAGATATCTGAAACCAAACACAGAACATCAAGCACCTTGAAAAAAGGACTAAGAATTTATAAAAAGGTTTTGGGCAAAGATGGCGTAGATTCAAAATACCCTATGATAATATTAATCACAATATCCTTTGGTATTAGAAAATTGTTCTCATCTGGTTAATAAAGTAATCCATTCCAGGTCTGAAGCCCTAGAAGAAAAGATAGAACTTACCTGCCCCAGAAGAGGTATTTTCGACGTATTTTTTCTTTGCTTCTTAAAATTGATGAAAGCAGATAATAGAAGTACATAACTACATGAACTGCCGAGTTCATCGCCGCAGAGAAGTATGCTACACACGACAAGATGGAGGAAATCAAAAGTTATACAAAATAAATAATGTTTATGTATACATGTAAGGAGAAAAGAAACTCTCTCCTCAAGAGAATCACCTTTGCTACCCTTTCAATATACAAGGAAAAACTAATATCCCTCATCTAGAATATATCACTACTGCCTATAGAAAGTAGAAAGCACAACTCCTGATAAAAACGGATGATTGAAATCAGTAGAAAGTACCATCTCCTCCTGGCGCATGATGGGCAATGATCCACCAAATAATAGCAATAGAAACATGGTGATATACATGAAGTACAGTGATCTGGCGAACATTTCTTTTTAGCACCATTATTATCTGAAAACAGAAAAACTCATGTAAAAGGTCCATGCAAAAGCTGAGATACTACAGTGTAGGAATAGTTTACAAAAGCTGAGATACTAGAATATTTTAAACATGCTACAAAGTTAATTTACAGGCTTCAAAAGTTACAACAACATATCAGTATGTTCAAGCAAACCTTCAAACACACTACAACGAAAAGGATCTTTTAGGCTTTGGAAAGTACCAACAAACTGAAATGTTTAAGTCAAATTTTAGAACAAAATCTACAATCATAATTTGAAAGATCTGGGACGCACAATGATCTCACCGTGTCCATCAGCTCAACAATCTTGGACATGTAGAAAAGGTAGATGAAGTATGCCATCTGCAAAAACAAACTCCCAGAATGATCAGTGAAGACTCCATGACAGTTCCAATTCATTAGTAGGGAATGTACAGGGAAAAGAGTCATAATGATAATGCAAATCATAAGTATTAAGATATTTGAAAATGCCCACGTGGGTAAATAAAATTATAGACAGTGATATTTCGTGCATTTACATTTCACAGTTTTGAAAAGGAACATTGCAAGAACTTCAGGATCAATAGTATTTTGTTCTGAAACATTAGATTTTCTCATAATCTATAATGAGATGCTAACAGACTTTCACCAATGGCACTTCAAATCCATTACGACGATTACTAAGCACCCAGAATTTATATGCATATAAGAAGGGCATATAAATAAAATGATATTTGCCATTGTGGAATATATACTATGATCTACATTTAAAACTCATAATTTTGGCTCATAAAGGATCCAGATCTGAATGGAAATATCATCCAGGATAGATTGCTTCCAATTAGCACAAATAAATCCAGACCCCTACGAGATGTCTAAATACCCACCTGTTAAGCATGTAGTGCAGTGGATTGCAGCTTAATAATATTTTGAAGCTGCAATTTTAGTAGCAAATATTGAACAAGCAACCTCTTAGATACAGTCTGTAGCTTCAAGCTTTTTCTCTCTAGAAAAAATTCAGATTGTCCACTGGTAATGTTAGATAAAACAATTGGCTCCACACTTTCTTTACGCAGAAAAGTTCAGACAGCAGGAAATGCAAACACCACCATAATGGATGCACCTTAGACAACAAATACTGGATGTACACGCATATCCATACAAATATTTTGAATTTCCTAATATTTATTTAATATGCCATATACAAATAATAAATATAAACTTGTGTCTAGAGTTCATGAACACCCCTAGCCCATGCACCCAAGTTTTGGGGGCCAGCACTGGTTCTATATATGTGTATTCTGCACATCAGTGCACCCAGATAAAATTTTAGTATTTAAGATTCAGTGATCGTTCAAAAGAATCTTCATCAAGTTTCCCATTGTGCTTCTCCATTTTGTTGTAGTCTACAAAGGCTTGACATATTACAAGCAACCCTGCTATCAATAACTGTTTAAGTGCGACACATGAATGCAATGCAAATTCATCATCATCCTGCTGACCATCAGTAGCATTACAAATATATCCTCAGATTGAGTAGCGTGCAATGAAGCAAATTGTCTGATCTGCAGCTGGGCATTGCAGTAAAAGCTATGTTGCCATTCAGGTTCAGGTTCATCTGGGTTAGCTCTTAACATATGTGTGTGTGTGTGTGTTATTAAAAGAACTAATGATAACCAAGTTAAGCAGCTGCTTCTTGGAAACCTCCTCCAGAAGGTTTCCTAGAATTGAATTTTGATGGTGTGTCTGCAGGTAATCCCATTGTGGCTGGCACAGGGTGTAATGACCCTGCTCAAATCTGATTGAAAACTTTTGATTTTTGGCCTTGGAAATTTTGTCAAACACTTTGCATACAAGGGTCATATGACTGATATAACATTTCAGTTTGCTAAAATGACTCTTTTCTTCAATTTGCATCAATGAGAATGCTTACAAATGACTCTAAATTGTCTAAACAATGTCCTAGCATGAATGTGCAACTTAATTTGACAATATCCAATGCATATATATGATCTAAGCATGAGAAATAAACACCTACAGCCAACTGGTATATTCACAAACAGTTGGTATGCATACTAAATTTGAGTGTGAATAATATGGAAATGCTTATTGACAACTTTATCAACAACCAGCAACCTATATCTCCAATTTGCAATACAAAGACTCAATACAATGCTCCTTAAATGATTTCTACATGTGAAGTATCCACCTACAGCCAAGTGACTTTTTATCAAACACTTGGAATGCATCCATCTAGATTCTAGAAGACTATGAATAATGTTACTAATCTAAACTAAACTCCAGCACTTGTTTTATAAACCAAAATGCAAAGCATTGCCAAGACTCTTGGCAACTTACAACATTTCTAAAGTTTGATAATTTCTGAGTACAAAATCAGACTTCAAACATATACAAATATGACATGTAATGAGCTCCAAACAATGCAAAGAAACCTGGAATGAAGTCGCCTTGGATTGGTGATGAAATAGCAACAAGAACAAAGGATGAAAGCACTTTATGAGTGATGGATGATGTCTCAACCCTAGCCGCCCCTGCTGGAGATTTCAAACCTCAAAAATAAAATAATGGCAGCTGTAACCTCTGATTTTAATCACCAAACATCATTGTCCATCCCCTAGAAATTGATTGCTCCAATACCCATAAGCCAAAAACAAGTGTATGAATTTTAATGAATTTATTTGTGCTTCCCAGCCAAATTCGCCCCTGTTCTAGCAGACCTCAGAAAATAAATATAAATCAGCCTCTAAAGATCTCCTCCAACTCCAATAATAATCTCCATCTTTTTAGAAGTCAAGCACTACTAATCAAGACCAAGATCAATGTATGTTATGGCTGCAATAAGCAAAATCGTGGCTCCCTCAAGCTGATATATATGACTGTAATTTATTCCAGAATTGATAAAGATGCAGATTGAACCTTGAATAACAATCTTGATGAAGTCTCAATACACCAAAATGACTCCAGCAATGCACCAATTGATCTCTTCAAATCGATACCACCAAAATTTGGCCAAAGGCCATAAAATTTTGCTTTGAAGTACAAGTAGAAAGTCTGAAGCAACTTCCTCAACTTTGCAATAATTCAAGTGATATTTCACACCCTCAAAATTGCTCACCAATTGAGAGTTTTCGTTCTCAATGGCCAAAGACAACTGCAGAAACCCTAGGCTCCACAACCATCAAACATCAACATCAACAACAACAAATCTGGATGATAGGAAATGAGCCCTCAATGCCTATTTATTCTTTTTCCTCAATAGGTCGGCCTCCTTCTAGAACTTTCCCAAGTCACCTTCTAGAAGGAATATTATTTTATTATTTTATTATTTTGCACTTTATAATAAAATAATTATTCATAACATAAAGTGCAAACATAACATTACTTTATAACATGAGGTTTCTAAATATAGAAACATATTAAGAAATCATTAGAACACCTCCATATGTAGACTGAATCACGAAACGAGCCAACCAATCAACTAGGTATCTGCCAAACGACCCTCTTATCAAGCTCCATTAGCCTACGAGGATCAGGAATAGGCTAATTCCTCTAAAATCCATCGCTCATAAAAAAGGGGACATTACACAGGGCGTGGCGCACTCTTCCTCAGCATAGTTCATTAGAGTTGGTTCCTTCTTTTAAGCTTCCATGGTTAACAATGAAATAGAGGTGGAGATAGTATTGGAGGATCTCAAATTGGCTTCTTCTTTAGGGTGCAAGAAGTTGGTTGTTGAAGGGGTTCTCAGGTGATTATTTCAGGTATGTCTAAGGGGTCTCCCTCAAGACTTATAGCATAACAAAATTTTATCAGAACTGTGTTTGCTGACTAAGTGTTTTGAAGAAATTAGTTTTCTTCGCAGCTATAGTAAATGTAAATTGTAATAGAGCAGCTGATTTTTTCTTGCTATGTGTTGCAAGATCAAGTTAGAATTCCTTCTTGTGTTGAAGTGGTATTTTCAGAATGAAGCATGGATCACTGCCTGCGCAAGACCTTTGTTATTCCAGATGCCAATACCCTTAAATTTGTTAAGTTGATTTTGGGTTGGACAGACTAGGAAATTTCTGCATGCTTAGGACCACAGCTTCTATTTTGGTGGTCAAGGAGTAGACTTTAGGCAAGGTTCTGCTGGGTGGGGAGAGAATGAAATTCTTTGCAAAAGCACAGAGGAAGGGTTCATGGTTGCCGATGAAGGCCCTCTTGATGGTTTGACTGAAGAGGTGGTTGCTTTATGTATAGATATTTAGGTCACCTACAATCAGAAAGAAGAGCTTGCGTTGCGTTGTTGGGTCTTGGCATGGTATGTTGATGGATTGATGGGGTGCATGTAATTTTGAGGGATGGCTGTTTGGATGTGTCAAGCCTCTTTACAATGCCAGCTCTCTCCAAAGGTGGTTTTACATGTGCTACAAAGAAGGCTTTTCTGGAGACATCAAAGTGGCTTGTAGCGCCAATGCCAAACATTATGGTCAGGAGGTGAGTGGCTGTAGTGGTGCTCTGAATGCAGCAGTGGATCTGGCCCCTCTTGTCGTAGTAGGTGATCTGGTTGTATCTGTATTTGCTGAATGTCCATGTGCAAGTACTTTGAAGGTGACAGTTTCTCATTTCTCAAGGGGTTGTATTTTTCTGTCCTTTGCAGGTATTTTTTTTATAGTTGTGCTATCAAGTGGTTTCAGGATTTTTGTTTAGGATGTAGATAGCCATTTTCCACACGTTTAGGATGTAGGATGTGGCTTCTTTTGGTTCTTCATATGTCATATGTTTGTATTATTTCATCTGTGTGAGCTCTAATAGAAGTCTCAATTTACCTATGAAGAAAAATATCCAGCCATAATTTGCACAAAAAATACAAAATTATGGATGTGGCTTCTTAAAACATGTTTAGGTTGTAGGATGTGGCTTCTTTTGGTTCTTCATATTCAAATGTTTATGTTATTTCGTCTGTGTGGGCTCTAATAGAACTCTCAAATTACCTATGAAAAAAATAACCAAACATAATTTGCACAATATATACAAAATTAAATACAGAATGCAGCTGTTAGGTAGAGTGAGTTAGGGTTTTCCTAATTTGTTTTCTTCTCATTTAAAAAATGACAATTTTTTGTCCCAAGCAGCTTCTCTCTGAGCTTAAACAAGGTCCTTCCCTGGCCTGCAAATTTGGTCCAGGTTTGTCTGAACATATTCAAACCGAATTGAAAGGCCTGGGGCAGGAGCCTGGGCAAACCCAGGTCTAACCCATACCAGTATCTGTACTTGGTCTGGACCAGTCTGGGGTCAGCCAGGGTTCTTGAAGAACCCAATAACAGAGTGGTAAAATGAATTATATAATCTGCATTCCCACACTCACAAGGAATGTTCAGTCGTATTAAAAACTACAGGAACCACCGAATTTAAAAACTTGTTCTCAACAAATGCATATATCAGTGTATTATTCATTTACCTGGCTGTGCAACTACAAGAGATTGATAAATATGATGCAATCAGTAAGACATGTACACCCAAGTAGAATGGTAAGATTATGGAGATACACAAGTTTTAGGCACAAGCAATATATGGGAAAGAATAATGCATCAGATTCTTTTTAAAATAATAAACAATACAATCAGAAATTTAAATCTGCAAGAAAAATGTAGAACCCAGCTTGTAGAATGCATGCAAGAAATGCCTGTTTGCAATTTGAATCCTCAAAAGGAACAGGAGAACTGAAATAACAATAATTATTGTCTACTCAACGATCAGAATATAAAGCATCTTTACAAACTTGTCAAGACAAGTGAAATTTTCATCTGAGATTGAAGGTGATGCACAATAGCTTTTCTACTCCAAGGAATTCAGCATAAAGATTAGATGAGTGAAGATGTTAGATAACTCACATCCTTTTCATCATCCTTGTAAGCATTGCCC
Organism: Sequoia sempervirens; assembly: GCA_007258455.2. NCBI lineage: Eukaryota > Viridiplantae > Streptophyta > Pinopsida > Cupressales > Cupressaceae > Sequoia > Sequoia sempervirens. The sequence continues at coordinate 31,793 of VDFB02208787.1, read as the reverse complement.
CAAACAGAATATCTGCTCAGAAGAAAATCAAGTTTTAGATTTTGCCTCAATCCATACCAAAAATCCTAATTAAAAATGCCAGCATATCTTCAAAGCAAACCAGAAATTTTACAAGCCTTTACTGTTCATAGCTCATCTATAGTTGCTGAGATGCAACGAAAACATGGACTGACAACCATCAAATGGAAGGGGGGATATTTTCGGTAGATGAGAATGTCTCAAAAATCTGAGCAACAAAACATCTCTTCTTCCTCAGATCCAAGAAAATTCAGTTAAAATGGAATATAATTTATAACATAAAATTCACTGAATCGTCATGCTAGCTACCTAATCCCTATTCCCACTAATAAATTATAGAGCGCAGTCAGAAAATAACACTTAAAGTTTTAAAACTACCAAAATATCCCAAAACCAATCAGAGAAATATCCCTAGAATATATAAGTTGACATCTTACTTGAGCTGAAAACAACCATGATCCTCTGGCAATTGGTTTTTTTTCTTATAAGTTGTTTCTTGGTCTGTATGATTTGATTTTGAGAGGGCAAGGCTTAGAGCTCAATCACTGTCCCTTGATATTAAAATGCCAGCACACCAAAGCTTGAGCTGAGCTGAAAAGGAATTCTCAAGCAGTTGATACGCACAGGTTGCTGGAGATAGGCAGGCGCTCCCAATGATCCAGGATTATACCCTACATGCAGGGTCTATCAGCGCAGCCCTGCAAATGCTAAAATAAAAAGCATAAAAGTCTAGCCAATGTATACTCAGAAACTCAAGTGGTTTAGTCCTCTACCCATTCAACTATACGATCTTTGGCAGTCTTGGATTCTGGAATGGCCTTATGCTGTTTGTGTTTTTTACTTTCCATGATAATGGGTTAGAACTTGTAGCTTTTGTTCTGATGACCATCCTATGTTCTTTTACACGGTTCAAGTAGGAGAACCAGTTTTCAAGGTAACGAATTCCCCAACTTCCAAGAGAAGAAAGGGGAAGGCATGCGTTCAATGCCTTGTAATTTTCTTGATTTCGATTTTGAGCTGGTGAAGCTCTGCCCCTGGACTCAAACCCATGCTTATTAGAATGCCTGAGCTCCCCTTTAGAGAAAATTTTCAGCAAGGCATACACATTGCTGGAGACAGTTGATCCTGATGACCTGCGGATTATACCAACAGAAGAAATCATCACATCCCTACAAAACGTAAAATCCCAATAGTCCCTCCACTATGTACCCCAGCAAAAGGGTTTTAGTATTTACGCAACCAATTTTAGACAATGTTCTAGCTCTTCGTTGCCAGGATCTTAATCGCTAATGAAGAGGTGGCTTATAGCCACAACTGTATTTAGCTTTAATGAGACCACATTTGTTTTAGCAATTGATGTGTCTAAAGCTAGATTGGTATACGCTATAAACTATAAAGCCTAGAAGATAAACTTTTATTCCAGAAGACAGCCACATTCATTTCTTTGTTTACTGATGACTCTTTCTCCTTTGTGCACAATAACTTTATATCAGTAATTGGGTTATCTGTTGTATAATAGTTTTGAAACATGGTAGTCTTTAAAAACAATCTGAGCCATTCGGACCACTTGAAACTAATTGGATCAAGACTTGAAAATGAAATCCAAACCAGCAATATCACTTCAAAACTACCGAATCCAACCATTGAATGACATCAAACACCATTTGAAACTAACAAAATCAACTGTTGGCGTACATCAATCATCACTTGAATCTGGCAAAATCAACCGTTGCATTAGGGAGAGGAGCCTATAGTTAAGGAAGGTCATAAGATTGTGATGGTGCAAGACCATCTTTATTTGAAGAAAAGGAATTAACTGTGACTTTTAAATCTAGTTTTTAAATAAAAAAGTACTAATAACATCAAGTTAGATAAAAGATGATGAATTATGTTATCACGTTCAGGCACACAAAAACCCATGGCCTAATGCAATTTTTGGACCAACCTGCTTAAATCCCCTCTAAAATGCTGTTAAATAGCGTGTTTAATATAATTTAAATGTTTTAAAGAAAAGCTGTAACGTTGGCTCAGACCATTAATAAAAACTAGCTTCCCAACAAACAATTAGTCCAGGTGGCTCCTGATAAACACAGGAAACTTCAGCACAAGATTCCCCTGCCCAACTATTAATCACCACAATATACCAAAATCAGCCATTGCATAGCGTTAATCATATCTGGTGAGGACCACACCCAATACCTCGGAGGTCACTGACCTAAAGTGGCTCAATCATTTCAGTCCCTAATGGACAAAACTACAAATACCAACCCTCCAAAAAGAAACAATCAAGAATGCAAAATGTACTCCAAGAAAACCCACTTAAAAACAACTTAGACAAAAAAAAACTGAAAAAACAAATCCTAGCTCAAAAACACATCACTGAAGCTCAGTCCAGAAAACATGGTAAAACAGAGCATGCAGCTTCAGCGGCCCAACTTAAAAAGAAAATAAGATCAAACACAGCTAATCTAGTAGGGCTTAAGATGGGTTTTAGCTTTCTTACTTGAGAAGTATAGACTGCGCAACAATGCCGGAGCACATATACACACTGAGCATCAAACAAAAAGCGTTGTGCAGCACAACAAGTAGCCTGAGCCAGTTGGGCTCGACAGTTCTGGGCTTAAGCCCGGCAATCTTAATCCACAGAGATCCACCGCAGACACCCACCAAATAAGCCGCGAGAGCAACAAACATCGGAGTGGGACTGTCCACATACGGCAAACCGCGCGTGGGAACCGCGCTGGCCAGCTCAACACCCGCAGTCACATTAATAAACCGCAGCATTTTCTCTGTAATTCTCTCGTTCAACGGATCGTAGAATTCCTTCACAACCAATTCAATAGACCCCATTTTCTCTCTTCCTCTGTGCGTTCAGCCCGTCTGCCTTTCTTGCTTCCTTTCTTTGCCTACTGCTGAACGCACGAAGAAAAAATGAACTGTAAATATGAGATTTTATTTCACCGTTTCTTTCTCCACTTGGCGGCCTGTTAACTCCCGAGCTGTTAGGGTTCGCGGGACACCCGCCAGAGCTTCCTCGGATACATCGCCGCCATACACATAGGCAAACCACCTTTGTCCTTTAACGATATATTATTCTTATTCTTATTATTATAACTTTCTATTTTACAGCTGCTGCCCTATTTTTTGGTGCACGTGGCTTTCGTATCCGTATATTTATACGTTCACATCGTATTATCAAAAAACCATGGCACGTGAGCACCGAGATCATTTATAAAGTTGCCATGTGGTGTTGTCTTAAAAAAAACTAAAGAAAACGGACCCGAATAAATTAATAAATATATAATATATTTCTAAAAGGTATACTGAGATGCTCCTTTAACTATAATCAAAATCTCATGATTTCCGGAGGCACAGATTTTATGTACTAATATGGGCTTTTAATTTATTCTAAGATGCTGACAACTAAAAAGAAAAATAAGTACCTTACATCACCATATAAATTATTTTAATATATATATTAATAAAAATATAATATAATTATTTTTTCCTCCAACATTTTACCAATATATATTAAAATTAAAATATAAAAAAATCTAGATATAATGGTCAACATGATGATATGTCTTTAAATAAAATATCTCATGGACAAGTATATCCTCAAAGGAATATTATACCTAATAAAAACAAATCTCTTGGAAAACTTTAGGGCAACAATATCCTTGAATACTGAGTGATAGCTACCAAGGGATTTATGTTGTCAAATTCATCAATCTTTGTCTCTTTGTCTTAGCTTTAATGGAAGTCCATGTACTATATTCCCTTATATGAATATGAGTGCCTACCACATGCCCTATGGAAGGTACATGGTCTTCAAGTATATTAGACTAACTTCTTAAGGTATGTAAAGTTACAAGTGGAGTGAGAGGGATTCTTTTGATGATCCTACTTTATCCATAATGTGAAGAATATTTGTACTTAGATTTTTCCACGTACCCACTACATATCAAATGATGATTGAGAGAGAGTTCCAAAGTCTTAACTACTTAAAAGTATTGATGGAGATATTATAGCCTCAGGGTTTTTATTAATGTAATAATAATAATAAAGTTGTCAATATTTATATAATTTTGTTGTCTTTATCAAATAGTAAATTGTTCGATAAGATAAGTTGGTGTATATAAGAAGTTTGATTTATATTGGATGATTAATGGTTTAACTATATTATTATAGAGTTTATTGTTTCTTTTTTTTTCTATGTATAGTTTATTCAAAATAAGGGTTTTCTAAATGAATTTCACATTTAGTATTACTCTTAAAGTGACTCAAGATTATTAATATGGTTTGCTCTTTGTCTTTTGTAGTTTTTGTCATGAATTACTCTTAAAATGACTCAAGATTATTAATATGGTTCACTCTTTGTCTTATTTAGTTTTTGTTGTGAATGACGAGGAGATGGTCCCAATGAAAGCAAGTATATTTGTTCCAAGGTATATGATAAAATATTGATATGAAATCCCTTGTGGATGTTTTTCTTTCTTTAGATGATGTAAATTTTGTTTGTTAGTGATATTGGAATTATAGATTACGTGTATATTACGTTAGTCATATTGTATCATAGCAATATTTATATACTTATGTCAAACATTCTTGGGAACCCCATGGCATCAATCTTATCGGGTTTGTAACTTTAATAGATATTTTATAATTTTCCTTCAAAGACCTCATTTTTAGTATTTTTTCGATGAACTTTACTCGATATTTTATATTTTATGTTTTTTTTATTAAAAAAATTAGATATAATTTTTTAATAAAATTGACACTATAAATTAATTGCTTAAAAGGGTTCAAAAAATAACATCAATGGGTCTCCACCTTTAATAAAGTAAATTTCATTTTTTTCTTTGATTTATTGTTCTCTCTTAATCAACTTGAAGATTTACTACATATTTTTTAAAGATTTGGCTATAGAGGTAGTCACCCAAGGGCTAGAGGCCTAATGAAAAGCACAATGAGATAATAAATCAATATCACAAAAATAAATTATCTTCGTATAAAAGAATGCAAATAGAATGATCACGTGGATTGACTTGTATTACAAAGAGAATCATCCCTTGGTTATATAGGCCAAGATGAGACATAAGATAACATAAGATTGTGACAAGTGTCTTAATCTTATGATACGAGACATAAAGTGATCAGTATCTTATGTGTGCCCTAAGTAAACATAACTAGACTAGTGTGAATAAGGCCTAGAAGGTAAACCGATTAGGTAGTATCCCTATTCACACCAACACCTCCCCTAAGTGCAACTTAGGGAGGATGAAAAAATGTGCAAAAATGCAAGGATGGGTCTCGGCTACTAGGCCATGTTAGGTACCCATATACAAATGAATCTCTCAAAAATAAAGAAAAGGAGAAAACACAATGTGACAAAACTCCTCCCCAAAAGAGAAAATATAAAATACTCTCAAAATATGAAAAGGACAAAACCCCTTGTGAGAAAAACATCCTCCCATAAGAGAGAAGAAGAGAGACAAAACAACACCCCTAAATATAGAATTTTTGTTAATGGTAAATGCTTGAAACTAGATGTAGAAGATGGTCCATGATCATTGAACACCATTCCTCCCCTTAGAAAGAAAAAACCAAAGGTGTATAAAACATATATTCTCATACTTGAAAGTAATATGAAGGATGAAAGCTCAAAATGAATGTCTCTAAACACTACTCATGTGTCTCCATGTTGATTCCAAAAATTGCTACTACCAAGTCAAGTGTTCTAAATCACACTGATGAAGATGACAATTCATAATCTAGTAGAGATTAATGTAGAATACGATCCAAAGATGAAAGTGACTCCTCAAAATGCCACTCAAAAGTATCCAACCTAATGTCAAACTAATTTCAAACTATGGAAAATGAACATGTGGAGAAATAATAAGAGGGTTAAAAGATTCCCCCATAACATCTAAAGAAGATGATGTAAATCCATAAGAGATAACTTAAAATAGAATATGAATATCCTCAATAATGTTCTCCAAGTCTACAAGATAGGACTCACAAAACAAACCTGTAATGTTTGTCAAATACTCATCTCAAGTCGTTGTATCTAAATCATTTGTATCCATGGATGTAACAACATTAGTTTCATTAGAAGCAAGAGTAGATGGAGATGTGATCTCAATAGAAGGAGAAGCAAGAAGAGAAGTCTATGTCATCTAAATATTCAAGATCTTCAATATATTCAAACTCCTCTAAAGTATCATCATCAAAGGGCATATAATATGCATCGTCAAGGGGGATGGGGCAATATATGGTAGGATCATTTGGGAATGGAGAGATATGTGGGTCTCCAAAAAATCTCTCATATCTTAGTCCATTTTTTTGGGGGGCAACCAATGGCTAATAAAACACACAGTGTTATGATCAACATTAGAATCAATCAATCCTAGAACATGATCAATATTGTTTCCCAAAACTAATTTTCTTCTAGGTGTGTTTGGTTTAGGCAGGAATCCTTAAAGATATGATATTTTTAAGCCACCTAAGATGTGTCAAGATGCCTTTTTTCTAAGACTCATAATTATCCTCATTTAGGATTACCACGATGAATAGAAAAATCCATGATACCTCCTCAAATGATAAAATTAGAGACCAACACATATGAATGAACCAAAATAGTATCCCTCCAAATTCACTCAATTGAATAAATCCTCAAGCAAGTATAATTTTACACTTTATAGGTAGTACAATTATATATGCCACTTGCTAAGACAACAAAATGGAGTTGATCTTAGTACATCACATATTCCAAATTTGGCCATAATTATTATGGTCATGGTTTTCTTCATGGTCAACAATTTGAAGGTATTCACATTAATCTAGTCATTTAGTAGAACATATGCATAGAAGAATTTGATATAATTAAGACTTTAGAATCAAACAATTATACACATTTATGTGTTTCTCTAAACATAACTCATCATATTCTTGTGGACACTTTGGGGAGTATTGCCTTTCCCTTCATATGGGGGCTTAAGGAGGTGGATGAATTTTCCATATCATTCCTTCATTATCTAGATTTTGTATTTTACTTGGGAGAGATTATTTACAATAGTTAAAAGTGATACCCTCTATGATGCATTAATTTCTAGAAAATATGTTCATTAGGAGAAAATTGTGAAACTAAAAAGAGATACATATGTACCTATTTTCAAGTCAACTACTTCAAAATTAAAAATTATGTTGTCAATCTCAAGGACATTTGTTATGACTACAAAGGTAAGGAACATCACATAGAAAATCCTTATGAAACCAAATATAATAACAAACTCGTGCAAGAAAATAATCAAGAAATTTTAAAAGGGAAAATAAGGAGAAATTTAAACCCTCTTCATTGCCTCCTAATATATGCCCCTAGAACAAAAACCATCTTATAACTCTTGTGCTTCATCAATAAATAAATAATAACATAATTTTATTCCTTCATATGTACCTAAGCAAGGATGATTTCATCCTTATGCTCTAAAGAAGAATAAGAGAAAAAATTAACAATTCCATTGTGACCTCTTTTAAAGGTGTTACTTCCATATGGATTCCAAAGAAAAAATAGAATATTAAAAAAGAATAAGTGAATTTGTCTCCACAAGTACAATAACAATATTACAAAGGTTCTTTCTCCTATTCTACATATATCAACACATCGAATGCCATCGTATCATGTTGAAATTTAAAACATTAAAGGTGGTTGCAAACCACATAAATAAGATGAGAATAATGCATTAGATAATAATCCATCTAATATTATTGGTTGATATTTGGAGATTTTGTATTATACATACATGTATATATGTACTTTGCAGTATTTTGATGGTGTCCCCCAATTGGGAGGCATATCTTTTGGCATTTTCCATTACCATACTATATATTAATAAAAACTTCAATTATGATGATTACATTTAACATTTTTATCATGTGTTACTAACATAATCTTTCTCGTAATGATTGCAATATATTTAAGATATTTTAAATGATCTTATGATTACATTTTATAGTCAAGGAATTTCACACTTGAAAAATATCTTGGACACTCTTAAGGATATTTGTTATGGTTGTAAGAGTAAGGAACATTAAATAGTTGTTTCTTATGAACACAAAGAATTTATTAATTATACCAAGGAATCTATGATAAAGAACCAATAAAAATTTAATAAAACAGGCACAATAAAGAGCAAATGAAGCCCTATTTATTTCCTCCTAATGCTCTTAAGAATAAAAATCAATTTATAATCATTTTTCTCAACCAATAAAGTGAGAGAAAGATAATTTTATTACTCCATACATAAAAACAAGGAAGATTTCATCTTCATTCCCCAAAGAAGAATAAGGAATCAACTTTCAACAATCCCAATGCCACCTTATTTGAATACACTAGTTCCACATGGATTCCAAAGTAAAATCAAAATATTTGAAAAGAATAAGTAGATCCCACTCCATGAGTAAAATATGAAGATTGAAAAAAAAAATCTACTATTCTACATATGTCAAGCATATTTAATGACATATTATATCACTATTAAATTAAAAATATTGAAAGTGTTTGAAAACCATTGAGATGAGAGCAGTCTATAAGATGATGATCCACTTAAAATTATCAATTGAGATTTGGAGCTTTTAGAATCCTTTTTTTGGTAATTCAAGTTAGAGATGAGGGCCCTCTCTCCTTCTATAACAATATGATATAACTTACACAAAAATATTGTATTGATGGTAGGCATGATCAAGACATTACATATTTTCTATAACCAAAATGGATGTAGGACAAGATAGTGATAAAATCCAAGACAAAAAGATCTAAAAAAAATGATGAGATGATTGAGAAAGGAAGGCATACAAGTAGACTAGAATCATTAGAAAATAGAAATAATAAAAATTATGGTTGAGAGAAATTCAAAAAGGAGCTTATATATTCCACATGTGGCTATCTATATACAAAATTTTATTAGATATTGTCATAATTGAGAAACATAGAACCTATAGGTTTCATCCTTCTATTTCACCCAAACTATCATTCATGTTTCATAAACTTAATGGCCTAAACCACCTTTTCCATGTCAACTATTTTTTGATTGAGCATCTCTTCTTAGGTTCATAGAGTGCCAAAACATCTAATGATGGGTTGTAAAACTCACCAAACCTTTGATATTAAAAATTTACAATTTATTTATTCAACACCACAATCTAGTCTCGATGCCATGAATAATGTCAATCAAAGCAAACCCTTGGCATTTAAATCCTTTGAGAGGAAGAGTACTCACTAATAAGAGTAATTTTGTCAATAATTGCTTCCATGATTATCATGCTCTCATTCCAAACATAATATTGTCACATGGCCTTGGTAATTTGCTTGTCACTAATAAAGGTATACATTACACACAAACATGAATGAAATGTCAAGTTGATATTGTGTCAAATAAATTATTTAGTGAGATCCATTCCAAGCACTTATAAAATGGCAACTAGGATATCACCATATTGGAAGATTAATTTTTTTTGTCGATATAGTTTTTTTTATCTCTACATGGATGGCCATCTACTATAATTCACCACCAAAGTGAATGAAAAACTCCATTGTCATTAATTATGATTGGATTCTCCTCACGTGTGTAACAAGCCCAACAAAAAATTGGCAATAAATTTTAGATTTGTGAATTTGAAATAAAATATTACAATCTTCGATTATTCAGGTTTTTACAGTAACAATGATAACCTAGAATAGAAAATAAATCCAATAAATAAAATATAAACTCTAAAACATTTTTTCTTATATTCAATAGGTTTCGAATACATCAAAACAAGTTGCAGGAATAACATAAACAACATCAACCACTATAGAAACAATAAACTAAAATTACTATGCTTAAACCCACAATAAACAACTTTAGAAAGCATAAACTTGAATATTTGGAACATTGCAACTTTAAAAGCTCATTCACAACCTTTGAGTGAGATTGTCCTATGTAAGGCCAATGGATTATCATCAACTCTTATATTAATTGTATTACCTTTTCTAACAATATCTTATAACATGAATAGTTTTGAGTAAGCATGATTTTGATTAAGGTTTTGATTCTAAAATTTCTTAGTATAAATTTGGATGATTACTTTTAGACTAACCCATATGCAAGATAAGACATAATAATAATAATAGTACTAAAAAAATGATTAGAAAGAACCATAATTTAATATAAGATCTCAAACTAGTGAATTTAGATTACATTTAAAGGGTGTCAAGATCATCTAAAAGATTTAAGTATGAAAGAAAGAGAATGAAGTATCTAGTGAAGGATTTATTGAGGTATGTTCTTGGGTAGTATCCCATAATCAAGAATTACATAGTCAAACCAATAATTGTAATAATTAATGTCTTATGATTTTGAGTCTAGTAGATCAATTCTCATGAGTTTTTGTACTTTGTGTTTTGAGCTAAAACACGTTAGCCAATAAAAAGGATGTATTTTTTATTTGTATGGTAAAAAGAACTAATAAATAATTAATCATGAGCCTCATTATGAGTGTAGAATGTTGGTTATGCTAGTTATAGCTACTTGTTGTTGGCATGTCTAGGTGTTTCAACTATTGACTAGTGCTTAGTACCATTGGAGTTGGTGTAGTTCTCCATATATGTAAATATGAGTCTAGATAATTCAATAGATAAGGTATTGTAGAAGGAATTTGACTAGTATGTCTAGTAGATCCTATGTGTGATAGCTAAATCTCTATAATGTACAAAAAATAATAATTTAAAATTAATTCAAGTGATAATAATTTGATTTAGAGAAGACTATATGGCCAAACCCATACACCTTTCCATCACCCGATGAAACTATATGCCTCGTTGTGAGGGTGGCCAAGTGTAATAATAGATTGCATGGTTGGATTACCCCTTGAATTTTAGCAACCTTTTTCTTATGGCGGCCAAAATTAAATGAAATATAATCCTTTCATAAATTATTTAGTTGAATGTTGGTTATGGCTTATACACTATATGTATTCATAGTAAACTCCTAGATTGACCCTATTTTATTTTACTAGGCACATAAGGTACTAAGCATTAATGTAAGAGAAGGGGGATTTGTTGCTTACGAGTCTCTTTGTTCTCAAGAGAATCCCAGAGAGTGAATTGCCCTTAATTACCTTGAGCATTACTGAATGAAGAAATTGCAAAGAAGGTTGTACCAAGGATAATTATTCAAGAAGGTTGTTTCAAAATCTTAGAGAGCAAGGTTTCGAGATCTCTACCTCAAAGAATAGCTTTTGACCAAAGGAATAAAGTGTGGTATCAAGATGCCAACACAACACGTTGGAGTCCAAGGGACACATTGGCGTCCAAGGAAAACAAAGAACTAGAACCTTGAACAAAAATGCTTCAACTCTAGTAACGTGCTTAGGCTCGAGGTGTGTTCAATGAGACAAATAAATAGAAAGTAGGAAATTTGATAGAAAATACAAAGGAGAGCTAAGAATAAACTTACAAATGATTATGTGCTTGAAGCCTTTCCCCAAGCTTCACTTCGACAACCTGCACATAAGATGAACAAGGAGAAATGTTGGGGTTGTTTTGGGGCTTACTACAATCAAACCCCTGCTTTGGTGTTCCCACCTCCATGGACAACTAGATAGATAGGAAAAGTAGAAAAAATAGACAAACAAGGAGTGGTAAAAGCAATCCCCACTCAACGAGGAGAACCTGTACCACAAAGTAGAAAAGTGAAGAAAGTAATCTATTCACAAATAGATAAGAACAAGAGAGTGTTACTAATAGTTCTTGAGCCCCTCTTGAACACACAGATGCACCATTGAATGTTAGGAAGAGAGCTTTGGCTATTGGAGGGACCTCAGTCTAGCAAAGCTTCGCTATGGAAGCAAGATCGAAGAAGCAAGAGCAGGAGAATGGAGCAAGATTGAAAGATTCAAGTCTCAGAAAGAGAAGGAATCCCCAAAATGAGAGAAAAGGAGGAATTTTGTCGTTGCAAGGGGTGGGAGGATTTGTTACACTCGAAGTTTTGAATGTAGGGACACATGTCACGAGTCAGGATTCTAAGATTCTACATTTTAAACTCAAAAAACTGTGTGGACACTAGTGCGTCACACAAGCATCCAACACATCCATTTTCGAGAAAGATGGTGGCAAACTATTGTCGCTTCATCATTGGTCCTCGTGGAGTTAGAATCACAAAATTCCAACCCATGATGTTCTTATCATAAGTGCGCTTAGGTGTAATAAATGCAAGCCTAATGTGAAATTGCTCCTAGGGTGCAATTTTGCAACATTATATTTTTCCCCCACTTTAGTGGGCTCGATTTTGGGAAAAATCAGCCACACTACAATAGAAAAGAAAACAACCACAAAAAATTAATTTTTTTTATAGATTTGTGTGTTGAAAAAGATACTGAAGAGGACATAGAGGTTGAGCAGGAAGGTACAAAAGATGCCCCTGGCAGTCAAACTCGACGAACATACAACATTTGTCATGAATACACGTGCAAAATTTGATTATGCAAAACTCAAATTTTAAGTTAGCTCGAAAATCAAAAGAAGCTACCAAGGCGAGAATAATGATCAAGAAAAAAAAATTGATGGTTTGAAAGAAAAAAATATGGTAAAGAGGTGACTATATACCCCCTCCTAAGTTTTCCTCTATCTAGGTGGGGAAAAATAAAAAAACTAAGCGACCATGACATCTAAGAAAAATGGTCCCTAAGAGGCCTATATATACTTAGGTGGGCCCCTAGAAGGGTCATTTTCACTATTCATTGTGTGAGTTTTGTTGAATTTTGTGAGAGAAAATCCAACAAAATGCCACATAGACGAGAGTACACGGAGCCCAGATTGGAGCATCTATGACAAGATGTCGCTGAGGGTTTTGAGGTGGACCAAGTGAGTCTTTAAACCTTATTTTTTGCACGTTTTTTAAGATTTTAGCCATGTTTAGGATGAAATCACAATGCATGCGTCCCTCATGTGCGCATTTGTCCCTCTCGTGCGCTAAAGTTGTGCCAACGCGTTGGGGAGTCATGCATGTGCTAGGGTCTGTTAGATGCGTTGGTGTCCAATCCAGCTTTAATGGTGGAGCTCAGACATCATCTCATTGTGCAAACATCTGCGCAGCATGCCTGCATTCTAGAGGCAGTAGATAGGAAATTTTGTATTTAAGATATAGTTTTCATGTCCAGTATGTTGATTTAGATTTTTTTTCACTTTTTGTAGGATTACCCAGAGATTTGAGAGCATCTTGACAGGTAGGTGCTAGGCCTCATTTGAGACCAAGTCCATCACTTATTGGATGACAAGGATATGCTTCTACAATGAGTCAGGTTGTGGCACATTTACACCATCCCTAAGATGCTTTACCACCGAATACACCTTATTGGAAATCAAAGAGGTAGGGGCTCCCCCTTAGGATGGTGTGTGCAAACTCAAGGAGCACATGACATCCTTGTTGAAAATGAAGGTGAAATTGTAGCTTAAAACTTGTAAACCCATGTTCAATTGTAGATTTAATTAAGTGTTCTTTGTCACAATTCTTTGTGTATGATTAATCTTGTTTAGATCAATTTTACCAATTGTAGAAAGAGACAAAAGATTGTAGAAGAATGAGACAAGAAGATAGAAGTGACACAACATATACGTGGAGAAACCCTATAAGGAAAAATCTCCACCAGAATCAATAGTGTTTGTATTATTTAACCTTAGAACAAGATTACAATAATACTATGCCAATCCTTGATTGATATACTTCCTTGCCTTCAACAATCCTTCTTCACAACCTTCACAAAACTCTCATTCACTTTATACAACACAAGCTATCCATGCATTCCATGTGACCAACCATAAATCCACACATCCCATGCCATGCTTCAAACCCTCACACATGCACAAGCTCAACCTACTAACCTACAATAAACTCTGATGCAATTGCTGCAATAAATAGACAATTAATGAGCATGTAAACTCATAAGAGTTATCAAATACAAGAGTATAAAGCTCCTTTCAAAAATCTACGCCTAGGATGTGCAAGTAGAGTTCCACACTATAACATGAAGTCAAAACCAAAGTCTCCTCAATTTAGGCACCCCAAACTAAACACTTAAATGATTGTTGGTCAAGAAAATATCTTGCAAGCATCACCTCAAAGTTGGTTCCCAAGAATGGGCCCACTTAACTGAGCCCTGTAAATATCTTCTCATGCAAAAGGTGTTAATTGAAAGATTCCAACTTGGGCGCCCAAGGTGGGTCCAAGTCAATCTTAGTTAACTAAAACATCTCTCCACCAATTCATGCAAACGGTAAGCATGATTGATCATCCCCACTTAACTAAATGTATCCACCTGTTATTTGTCATGCAACTCAAGTCAACTAAAGTCAACTAGCATTCAACTCAAACTAACTACATGCAACTGAAGATAACTGAACCATAACTAAACTAAACTGAACTGAACTCCACTCATGTAAATATCAATCCCTAACTTGTAGGACCTAAACATGCATTACTGAAGTGTTATCAATCCTCCAAACAGTTAACTTAAGAAAGGTGGGTTCCACCCTCCATGTGGGTGCTCCATGTGCTCCTATTTTGTAGGAGCTCTTCTTGGGCATCCCCACATGGTCCTATCATTTAGGAATAATTACAAATGTCAATTTACATGTTCATTTCATTTGAATGTAATCTCTTTCTAATCCTAGCATTGGGGAACACTTTCCAAGGACTTAGGAGATACATGAAATATGTTTAGGATTGCAATTAAATGGCATCCTATTCCCAACAATCCTAAGGAAAGGAAGAACATGAAGAGGTGTTGTGGCCCACGGTACATGACGAGATGTAAACATGGAAATGTTGTCACACATGCGAGGGACAACACATAGGCATCACAACATAAAAAAGAAAGCAAAGAAGAGAGAAAGATTAAAAAAGGAAAAGTAAAGGCAAAGAAATCAAGAGATAGGGGGATATGATAATTTAGGGCTAGAACTGCTCATAGATATAGATAGATAGATATAATATAATATACGTATGAATTGTCATCAATCCCCTACTATATCAGATCATGAAGAAGGGTACATGAAAACAAATAAAATAAAAAATTGGGTCCACATGGAAGGGAGGCCTAAATGCCCCCAACACTTTGCATCGTCCCCAATTGTCAAAAATCAAGTCACAACAAATAGAAGAATTTTGCAAAACACTCATGTATCCAAGCACCTACAAGGGTGACAAGGGTCCTCTAGGAACACATAAAACAAGCACGAGGGAAACACAAAACACACACAAATCTAATCAACAGATAAAGAAGAGGTGCCCTACTAGTCCTCATCAACCAAGAGGTTGTTGTTCTCCCAATCTAGATCATTGTAGGGAGAAGGAAAACGAGCCTACAAGGGTGAGATAACAAGGGGAACACACTCCAACTTTCTTGCGACAAGAGCTAAGGAAGAGGGCCCCTCGAGGTCTTCTTTGCTCAACTCCTGTGAGGTAAATTTCATTGATTTTACAAAAATCATCAACAAAGTGAGAACATCATTCACTGAGTTGAATATGCACTTAAAGGGATTGCCATGTGTCAATTGGGCAGGCAAAAAAGGAAGTTCCTGAGATCCACTACTGACCTCACTGAAAGACTTCAGGGCAATGACAAACTCAAGGGACGTTGAGGCTGCCTGCATTACTAGGACGACACAAGCCAAAGTAGAACCCCCTCCTAAAGAGGGCGATCCTTTCTTCTGACCCTCATTAGAAGTAGGGTTTTCCTCCAACTTGTGCTTCATCAAAGAATGTGAGATCCCCACAGAAGAAGTAAAAGGTGAGGGAGAAGAGGACAAAACCATATTGGACACCATCAAGGTATTCTACATATCCACGGGCTTAGAAAAAGGTGGGGTGTTTGGAAAGGACATCAGGAGAAGAGGCTCAACCAAGGAGTGATGAACACTTGTACCCTTTTAGGGTGAGGATTATCCACACTCACAAGGGGAGCTAGAAGCAAGATCAGGGTGATGGGAATCAAAGCAGAAGGGGAAAAAGAGGAGGGCATATCAAGAGACACTGAAACAAGAGCTTTCGGCTCCCCTTCCACCTTCTGCAAGGCAACCTACTCAGCAACAATAGCCTTCCTCTGATACTTACACTCACACACAAGGCAATTTCTTTGGCTCTGAGAGTTGGAAGTTGTACCTTGAGGAAGATTAGAAGGCTCCTATTTTGCCATGGGAGTGTCCATCACAACCGTTGTTGGCAGAGGGAGTGACTCCTGGATAGAATCAAGGGGAAGAGATGTAGGAACAAGAACAACAACTAGTGGAGAAGCAAACTCAAGCGCCTTGGCAACAGGCCTCTTCTTGTTCGCCACCCTAGGGGCAAGAGCAATAGGAGGCCGAGATGTAGAGGCAACTCCATGGGGACTCTTCTCCTTATTGTAGACAACGGGCAGATGTACCATGGGTAAGACAGGAAGGTCAAACACCTGATGCTTGGCCTTTCACCAAGCATGCACCATAAAACTCCCCATGAGACACATGGAGGAAAAAGTTGAAGGTGTAGTAATAGGGAAAGAGGTGGAAGCATATGGAACAAAAAAAGAAGAGGAAGGCTCTTGAGTGTGAGCAGACTTCCCCTTCCCCTTTTTAGAGGAGGAAGATGTAGCCTATTGTTGCATTATCATAGAAGCCTTAATTGAAGTAGCATAAGGGGAAGGAGGGTAGGCCACTTTTAGTGTTATGCCTCCATTCTTGTATTTTATGTAAGTGTGGTACAATAGGTTTGTCCTTGGAGGAATTGGACCAATAGGGGCAGGCCAAAAGCAATTTAATGAATATGCCCCACACAACACCAAGGGTTTATACCCAATGTCATGCATGACGTGGACTGAGTACTCATGAGATAATTTCAAACATTTATGGATCACCGAAGGGATTGCGTTCATGGAAAATAGCCATGGAATGCCTATTTTCACTCTGAACAAGTCAAACTCCAGGATGATATCAAAAAGGGCATTCACAGTTTTGGGCCCTACCAGAATTGAAAGGGTGATGGAATTGATGAGAGGGACAAAAAACCCATCATGCATACATATCATTCTCTTAGATTCATTGTACCCATCCTTATGTAGAAAGTTTATTAGCACAATCTCCTCTATAATAACATTGACTCGACATGTAGGATCAACGAGAGCACCAATCACATTATTCTTGTTGATACGAGCGAGAATGTACAAAGGAGAGGGTTCTTTATTCACATTCATAGGAAAGTCCTACAATGTAAAGGTTATAGTAGGAGACCCATTCACAGGCTGCATAGATGGGATGGGAAGATGTATGAAAGAAGCCATCTTTTTTGTACAACACACACACCTACAAAACACATAGAACATGAGAGAAGATTCCTTCAACACTAGAAAATGGAACCAAAATAGTTCATGTCGGGTTCACCAAAATGTAGAAGAGGGGGACCGATTGCTTATGACCCAAGTTCACAAAAGGGTCTAAAACAATAGGCTACCCTGATCTACCTCAAGCTAATAGAATGTTTTAGGAGAGTTTAAAATTTAAAGGTTGAAAGGAAGAACAACCAGGTCATTGCTATCCTTTTACAAGCCTAAATATTTCGGGAAGTCAGGTGAGCAAGTTTCCAGAGTTTGGACTGTGACTTAGGCAGCTCACTACCAAAGGACTATAGCGTGGGACAGGGATGACAGTGTGGTGTCTTGGCATCTCAGTGGGGCGCTGACATTCGTACGGAAAAAATGTGTAAAGTACAATAAAAAACTAAGGAAAACCTACCAACGACCTACAAATGTAGTTTGATGTAATGAGAGGAACAAAGAATGGAAAAATAACAGAGCATCGAGAAGAACACTAAGACTAAATCTAATTACGAAATGACAAAGAAGGGTGAGGAAAGCACACCTTCCTACCCACAAGTTGATATCTTCAAAATCTTCACCTCAAGGAGAATCTACACACATAAGACAAAAAAATGTTGGGGTTGTGTTTAGAGGACTACTGCAGTCATTCCATCGCTTTGGTGTTTCCACCTCCACAGACAACCAAATAGCAATGATAGGAGAAATATGATAAAGGAAAGATATTAAAAGAGCAATACCAAGCAATACATTGAACAACAATATGCTATGATATTAAAACAATAATGCAAAGTAAAAGGAGGATGGAGTGATATCACCTTCAACCACGTGCACTCAAGGAAAATGGGAGAAGGAGAGAGCTCACAAGATTTCAAAGGCCAATGTTGCTACAATAATGAAGAGAGTAAACCAACAAAGTATCAACTTGCAGCTTCAATGGAGGTGGTGGAGCTTGAAGGAGCTGAAAATGAGTGAGAAGTGTGAAGAAAGTTTTCTAGAATGTTCAAATGATCAAGAAGCATGGAAGAATGGATGAGATAGGGTTTTGAAAGGTGAAAATGGAGGCAAGAGAGTCGTTCAAAGTCTACTCGAAGGGTAGGAGACGTTACACTTCGCATCCAATGGAGGAGTGTAATTCCTTTGCGGATTCCAAAGGTGGGAATCCTGTCAGGATAGCAAATCACCGTGTAGATGTCTATGTGCTGTGCTAGTGTCCCCCAAAAAAATCCCCCACTAGCACATAAAAAATTGCCAAGTGGACAGGGGAAGGTGGCAAAAATATGAATTGCATTATTGAACTTAATTTTCTAAGGTAGGAGGTAGTGTAAACGGGGAATTTGCAAGGGGGTGCAAATTCATGCCATTACAATTAAAACTAATACTAATAGGTCCTAGAGATTGTCACGTGGCCATTTGATGGAGAATTAAAAAATGGATGATCTTTATATTCTTGTATAAAATTTGATATTTTTGGCTTGTAAGCTAACGATATTAAGTTTAGTAGCTAGATAATATGGACCTTAAGTTGAGTTTGGATCCTTTGTGCTCACATGTAATTAAGTTCTATTTTACCAAGTTAAAAGAATTCCTATTATTTATCATTCATTCAAGAATGGGTAATGAGCATCCCACTCCATGTACAATAATTGAAATTTGATTAGAGTTGCGTCATCACTTGGAGGGATTAAAAAAAAATGAATTATTTTATTAGGATTTTATAATGCTAGTTACATATTGGTGTTCAAGGAATCCTTATTACTAGTGTCCTAAGATTCCATTATAATACAATTATGTTTGTGTGTGTGTCTAGTGTGTAATGTCATATAGTCAAATAATTAACTTAGATCCTTCATATTGTTTCCTAATTTTGGACTAAGATAAGATATCAATCATTAATGTGTAAATTAAAAGTTTAGGGAACCCATCAAAGCCTCATTGTTAAGGGAAAAATCCAAAATCATGTTTAGGTTTGAATATTTCCTTCATAAGCTTATTTCAGAGAATAAATTAGACCCTTTGAATATTTATCCCCTTCAAAAAATTGTTTGGCCTCATGTTGGAAGATGTTATGCCCTTATGATGATATTTTACCTTTTATAATTTATTTTTGTTATTTTCTATGATTGTAAAGTGTAAATTTGTTAAAGAGAATGGTGGTCATTGATCAATTGTTTTAATTCAATGGCTTTCATATCTATATTCATTATTAAAGCACATGAATCAATCCTCTAATCTTCACTTGATCTTATAGTTCATGAAACTCCTAAGCAACCTCATGAAATTTATCAAGGCTCTCATGCACCATTGGATGACCGTCACTTTTGTTCTCTCAACTATGTAGGTTTAGCAATCGTTACATCACATTACCACATTGCATCCTCTTGCAAGTCACAAGGGTTGTTTGGGATTTTTCATCCAAGTGATGTATCAATCATTTGCTAAAAACATGATCTAATGTTATGTGTACTCATATGAGGCTCCATAAAGAATGTCAAAATATCATTGTTTTATTGGTTGATAGTATTACACATCAGCTACAATGGATCCTCTGTCCTATGCACTATTAAGTTAGCATGCCAACTAGATGATGTCATTGAAAAGAAACATTACAACCTCTTGTACTCTACAGGTGTTGTCAAAGTATCCGAGATCTTATAGATGGATCATTACCTAATTCATAGCCATGAATTGTGATGGGAGCACCCCTTCCATATAGGATTGTAGGAACTTAGTGGCATCAATATGAATTATTTTTTTGAGTGTCATAATGGTCTTGAGAATTCATAGTATAATAATGATATCTAAAAATGGTGGAGTCTTCATCTATGGTTGTGTTGGAAGTTTTTGTTACATGTTTAACTATTGAGTTGTTAGATCTCTTAGATGATTTGGAAAAACATCGATCATGTAATTAGAAGAAATGTTGAAGTATCCTACAACTCATTCAGTCCCATAATCATTATAAAATGGTTGGTGGGCATTTGAAGTTGTTTTCTTGAAGGAAAAGTGAATTCATCAAAATTGTGACTAAAAGGATCTTGTATTGAGATAGATAGTTTGAAGGATATCACATACATTCTGTCAAACAATTCTTTGAGGCATTCTGCCAAACAGTTCGCGAGCTTTGTATATGCTTATTGCACTTCTACCAGGGCAGTTGCAGGTTGCAGCTACAACATTCCAGAAAATTTGCCTATTCTTTATGCTTTGATGGATGTTCATACCCTGTTCCAAAGCTCCCATTTTGGCCCAGGCTGGGAGGATGCTGGCAAAGGTTGCGCAGTCTGGCTTTACACCTGCGAATCGTATTTGATTGAAAGTTTATTAATCCTTTTCACCAAATGCATTTTGTGCATCTGCTCAAACAGTACTTCACGTGCCTTGTCTATGCTGTCAGATTTTGCATACATGTCTACCAGGACATTTATGACTCTAATATTTGACAATAATCTCCCTCCCATTATGGTTTGATGGCTGTCCGTACCCTGTTCCGAAGCACCCATTGTCGCAGCTGCATCAACCACTTTTCTGTTTCTGATACCTTGTTGTTCTGACTTCTTGTTTTATGCAATCAAATGCATCGACGGACTTCCGCGCGGGAACAGTTTAAATTGAAATTTACGGAGAGTACTGTTTGAAGAGGAACCGAAATGGACACTGGCGAGAGCAAGGGGCCCACATCTGCCACATAAACGGTCAAAGTACCTTAGTGTGTGCTGGTTAAACCCAGCTACCACTTTCATAGAGAATACACACTAGCAATTGCACCTTGGTGTGTAATGGGTACGCTGAAGAGGTTTGAGGGGTCAATTAGGAAAAAAGTGGTCCAATTTTTCATTTTGCAGTACATGAGGTCAATTGGTAGGCATACCCTATCATAGGGCATAATTTGATCACTTTGAGTTGACAAGTGCCACCCATTAGATTCAAGTTGACAATATGAACTCTGATTTGTCTCCAAGTGGTGTAGGTTGCATGTTACCAAGCTTCATTACTTCTTACTCAAAAAATGATGGGTGAAATTATTTCTAGTCAATGCATAATTGACAAGGACCTCAATGTAGGCCGATATGTAGATGTGATGGATACCATATAGCATAGAATTAATGTTCCCAAAGAAACTAATAGGTGTGCGTGTGTTAATTAATAATTTGGAGGTCTTCAAAAAGAATAGGTGGTGAGTGATATCATTTATAAGGCTGGATTAAATATGAAGTGATGTGTCTTGACACGAGTCATTGTAGCAATCTTTAATATCATGGTCGTTGACAATTTGAACAATAGATACTATATTAATATTTAATTTTAATTTAGACACATTTATTAATAAATGTTAAAATTTATTGTTTAGATAAATATTCAATTCTAAATAACAATGTAAAATTCAAAATAAAATAGTATATTACAATTTATTATTAAAGTGAGATTGAAACCTAAATGTGCTCACCATTAGAATCTTGGTCGTAATTTTCAATTTAATAAACATACTCTAAAACCCTCAGAAGCCTTATTTTCTGGCTATAGCTCACCAAATTGAAGAAGTGAAAGAGCAATACCACCGAGGAAGAGTTCGGAGGAGCGGAAACCAATAGCAATAGGTAAAGCAACCAAAAACATAGATAAATAGCTAAAAAAATGGTGAAAAATGATGAACAACTGAGATTCCTTTAATCGCAACAGATAAAGCGAACGTAGCGACCACAAGGAAAGCAGAAAAAAGAAAGATAAAATGTGTGAAAAATAACATTTTTTCGGGGAGAGATATCGGCTCCACTATTTAACCGGCAAAACAAAAAGTAACCCCCTGTCCCCATGCAGCTGCTTAAGTGCATTTTCTGCTTATATTTACGCAGCAGGAGTGTTCCCATGCAAATTTAAAATTCTGGGAAAAGGATAATTTAGAATCTTACCTATTTTAGTGGAGCAGCTATTGTTTAGGAATTGGAAATAAGCTGTGGAAAAAAAATGGGGGCTGGAAATAAGCAGTGGCTGCATATTAAAAAGCTGTGAGGTGGCTCCATAAATTTCTTTCCCTCTTTTTTATTTCTCTCCAATTTTTCGTTCATACATGCAAATAAATAATAATTACAAATTTTTTAGATGACTGCTTAAAAATAAACAGTAAATTAAAATTCATGGGGCCACTAGCCCCACAAATTATTCCTAAAAACTTTGAGCAGTGACTGCTAGCCAAAATAAGCTAAGCAGCTGCATGGGGATGTGCCCTAACCGTCAAAATCGTCACTGGAATTTTCACGGGCAATGTAAAAACTAACAGTCAAAATCAATTCAATCATCTACCGTTGATTGAACAAATTAGCTTGATCTACCTACACTTAATCTCACTCATATCCCGTAATTAATTAAAAATTGCTTTCACATATCATAACATCTCAGACCCAAATCAGAACTAAAACTCAACAAAAATATAAACCTATAGCACAGTCCCTTTACTTCCCCTTCTTGATCAGTCCCTTTAAATCATCCATGAATAGATCAAATTTTAGTCTGCATCGTAAGATAATAATTGATATATATATAAACCCTAAAATAATATAATCAATACGTATTTAATCCAATCCTCCTTTTCTGGCTATTAAGGATCGGTCACTTTTGGGCAATGTTATTCAACTGTTCAAAATTTAGTTAGAGCTATCTAATTTTGTTGTTAATAATTTTATGGCAGTGTTAGCGCTCTTAATGTTTCTTTGAATTGTGGTGGGTATTTAGTTTCTTTAAATACATTCCATGGGGGCCATGAAGTCGAATGCCAAAAAAAAAAACTTTTAGATACTAATTTCTGTGTAATCTTGACATTCGTAGAGCACTTGTAGCTACCTAGAGAAATGTCTTCGTAGAGAAGAACACGTTGCTGCAATACTAATAAATGATAACAGGATAAAGATTTTAGAAAGAAAAGTCTGGTTTATCCAAAAGGATTTTACATATTGACATAATCTTTCACTACTTCCAAGATGCAAAACGTACACGAAGCTTTTAGCCCACGATTATCTACCAGAGCACATTAGTTGTTTCTACACAGCCAGACAAAATAATGGCCATTATTGAATCCACCGTGTGAAGATTCTATTGCAGTTACTGATTATTAATCTCCTATCTAATACATAGATTATTTGATTATGAAAAATTAATTCTCAGCAAATATCGAAAAATAACACAACTGCAACTTCACCAATAAAACTCACAAGAATAGAGAAGAAAACATTCACAATAATGAACACAATTTTTTTGGACAAAATTGTCCGTGGAAAAACCCCGAAGGGAAAACCACTGCTGCAGATGAGAAATTATATTAAACTTCAGCAAATTAAGGAATACAAAAACTGCTTGCCTCTTACTGGCAGAGCTCCGACAATATTCTTCTCCGGAAATTCTTCCCTCAATTTCTCCTGCTGAAATTCCATAGCTACTATCCCCAACGCTAACACTGCGCCCTTGCTAACACTGCAAGACTATTTGCTCTCACTACAAATTTACTTGCTATCACTGCAAGTCTTTCTCAACTCTATACTTGTGTGTTCTCCAAATGCCCATTGATCCCCTTTTATACTTTTCTCATTGGAAAACCAATGGCCATGATTTAATCTCAATCAATGGCTAAGATTAAATAGACTCTAACAACCCTAACTAACTAGATTCTAGAAGTCTCTAGGGAAATCAATTTATTTAATTACATAATTATCTAGACAACTCAGCCCTTTCTGGAGGTCTCTAGAAAATAATTAAATAATTAAATAACACTACTTGGGAATGGAGACACCTGTCCAAGCTACATAAATTAACACACCGCTATGTTGCTTTATGGTCTCTTTAAGTTGTGCTGGTCTCTGAATTTTATTCACAGAGCCAGAAGAGAATTTGTTATTACATTCATATGAAGATTGTATGATTATGAATTTGTATTGCCTTCAACATGGTTAGATTTATTGTGAACTTTGGCCTTCGCTACGTTGGCGCTGCCATTGGCATATCCCATTTCCATGGAATCATCAACTTGATCACAAGATTTTTGCCTCCCCAATCTTTGTACAATGCATATATGATCAGTTGCAGTGCCGCAAGACCGCGTCCAAACCCATTTGGGATCTGATCAAATAAACCAAGGCATCAGTAAATATTTCATAGGGGCAATTTGCGAATCTAGAAATAAAATTTCATATGTTCAGAACTTACAACAACAAATGGATCGAGGCTGAGGAGGCCATAGATGAACCACGATGTCCCACACAGAAAAACAAAGAGAGAAAGAAAGAATGGCATGTTCTCCACACTCTTTGTCTTAACTACCAGTCTCTGCAATTGAGATTTTAAGGGTCATCAAAATCTATGATAACTAGATTTTGAAACAGCTGTTTAATGTATCAACAAAAGGAATGCAAGACTAAGAGTTTTTAATATCTTACCATTATAGATAAGGGGGAGGCATACATGCAAATAGAAAAAATGGTTGCAGCAAACCCACAAAAAAACTTTCTAGCATGCCCATTAAGTGTTAATACAGAAACCAGTGCTATTGTTGTGAAGGCCGGAACAACCAGTGTGAAAAGACCAAAGATTTTGGCCTGCACATTAGTTCATATAAATTTTAGGTCATGAAAATCAAATCTAGCATACATGAAACAAGAAATATTTATGTTATATATATATTATTACCTTTGTCTTCTTTTCAGCATAAATAAAAAACAATAGGACGTAAACTATCTCAAGGGCTACACCTGTGCCATTGATGGTGCTCACCAGAAGGTTGTGAGGTGATACGAAGGGAAGCCCATACCACACAGAAAGCAGATAGTTCATCAAAGTAGAAACAAATGGAACACCAGAGAACTGCTCTGTTGATTTGCCCTTGATAATTCTCCAGAATGTGATTCTGCTCACAGCAAAACATGAAAGGATTACTGTGCATTTTGTATTTTAGCAGTGTATCATTATGCAATAGCATTATGTCTCTTAATTTTCATTGTAAAATCTGTTGGATGATGCACATTATGAAGAATAGATTATAACAAGCTACACAAACATCACGGATATAATCTGAAATATGCCTGAGACCATGTAAAATTTGAACTTTGTGGATTACTTTATTAAATTTTGTTATGATTCAGATTGACTCTAGATTGACAATACCAAATCTCCAAAAATATTATTGCAGAATCCTACCTTGGACAAAATCTAGATAGAAGATTGAATCATTTGAAAAAGAAAATTAACCAAGTGTAGGAAAGGAGATTTACTTACATAGGTGACAGAAACAGAAACAGAGCAGTCACCTTCCCTGTTCGTTGAATCAAAATGATCAGAGACATATTCAACTTCCAATATGAAAAACATATACATTTCAAGTTACTCAACCGAATACCATAGCACAAACACTCTAATGCCTCATTAAAAAACTATTTCTCTACAACACACAAAAGGTCCACAGACATTTAACAAAAACATCACTTACCAAAGATACCAAACACAAAATGCAGAATCTCCATACTTATCCCTGAAAACAGACAATTAGCAGACAATACAAAACAAACAAAAAACCTATTTTAATCTGTTACCTAGTCATGACTCATGACAATTCAAAACTAAAACTGGTTGTAGGCATCCATCTATCATTTTAATACATTTGTGCAAGCAAAGGAGGAGTAATATAGGGAGCAGCACTGGTAGAGGTGGCAAATCATTGCGTAGACGAAAGAAGCTTGAAACTTTAATTACTTTTGACCTTATCCATTACCTTCTCGGAAATATGGCAAACCTCCTCAGAGTAACCAACAATAAATAAATTGCAATCGGCAGCTGTAAAGCCGAATTCAACAACCTTTTTCCAGCGTCCTCACTGCCTGCGCCGAAATGGGAGCTTTGCAACAGGATATGAACATACATCAAATCATAAAGGATAGAGGAGATTTGTCAAATGTCGCAATTGCAACTTCCAGGCAGATAGGTATACAAACTATGGGCACGTAGACAAAGGCACGTGTATATTTTGACAGGATGCCTCAAAGAAACGTGGTCTCATAGAGTGTAATATTTGCAGGATATGCATAAAATGGATTTGTTGAAGGGCTTTAGAAACTTTCAAGTAAATGGAATCTAGCAGGTGTAAATCCAAATTCTACAAATATTCTCAGTATCCATTCTGCCTGCGCCAACATGGGAGCCTTAAAACAGGGTATCGATACCCATCAGAATTTATGCTCATGGGTGCACATAGTGAGTGTGTAATACACTGTGAAGGACGTTGTATGTGCCAAATTTCACACATTTTCCAGCATCCTTCCCCGCGTACACCAACATGGGAGCTCAGGATTTTGCACAGATCGTGTCTTGCCATCAACAAGTTGATGGGAAAGGATGGGCAGAGTTTGCAAGGAGAAATACCACGAATGTTCCTTATACTCAAGGAAAATGCGAAACCCCTAGGCGGTTCCCTTGTCACATGTAAAGTGCAGTCTAGTAGAGTACTGAAACACTAAAACTGAGCATTTTGTAAGTTATTTTAATTGCACATAATCATGAAGTAACACCTACTAGCTGCAACCTAAAACTGATCATATAATGTCAGGGCTCGAATGCTATTTCCATTCTGACTATGATACCGAGCCAAATTCTAAGTTTGACTGCAGAAAGGTTATCTTAGCTAACAAATAGTATGAACCAATGTAACCTTGCACAAAAATCCTAAAGCTATAATACAAGTCACATAAAAATCCTATCATATTTCACAAATATGCTATATGTTACAGTATCTTAGCTGTCATCAATAAGATTACCTTCAACCTAGCAGATATGAGATGGTACTGAGAAGATCAAACCTGGGCCTTGATTGCTACACACAAGGCATCCTCCCGGTCGCTTGTTCCGCATGCACATAACCAGGTCTCCCTTAACAAGCCTCCTGAGATGAACTCACAGGGCCCCCGGGGAGATGTTGCCTCCATTTTTTTTTCATTGCCTTCTCCCCCCAAAACGAGTTCCCACCAACAATAATTAGAGCACTGTCCATGTGTCAGAAGGGTTGCACAATATCTGTGAAAAAATAAAAGCAAAGAACACAGAAAATATGATTTAATTGAAGAAATTACCGATTGGCGGTGAGATAATTCCAGTCCTGCAAGGGTTTGCAGGTTTTCTTCTTTTTTAAAGATCTCTGAGTCTTTACACCAATTTCCAAGTGATAAATGAATTTAGGCCGTAAAAATCAGCATCCGTGTTCTGTTTGCGAGCAGAAGAGGCTGTGCGATGATGTGTTTGAAGGGTTGGGTAACATGAGGGACTATTCTTTTCCTGAAATTGCACAAGAGCCCACAGCTACGCTTATCGCCTTTGCAGAAGCCCCATAATTAAACCCTAGAAAGGTACCAATGTTTTTTTTTGATCTCCGTGCAGAAACAGAGCACATACAAAAATGAATAAACTCTCCGGGCAGGAGGAAGGGAGCGCTGCTCTGGAGATAAGAATCGTCCATTTGAGATATTTGTATTCCACGGTGGCGGCAATAAATTTTCTGATGAATGGATCAGATCACTTTGATCGTAGTCCATCTCCTCTCCTGCACTGCACGCCGCTGATCGCAGAAATCAGGTGGGTTCATTTCAAGTAGGATACGCCTTCGGCGTAAAAAATGGATGATTGCAGGTTAAGGAAGTCGTTACAGATTTAAATCTCCATCTTCAAGTGACACTATTCCTGGCCCAGCGCCATTTGTATTTTAATTTGCAGCAGGTTGGCTTACATTTCAAAGTGTCTTTCATAGCTGCTATATATAGGAAGGAACTGGCAGTCATGGTGGTAGTTATGACTGGAAATGTACCTATCAGAAATCTTCAAGAAAAGTTTCAAGATGAGATCTTGAAATGCCACAGCTACAGGGTGTGAACACTTATCAAACCTTGCAGACCTGGGTTAACATGCAAGCAAATGTAGAAGCAGAGACTAAGCTTGTAAACCATTTGACAAAGTACCTCGAGGGTGCCAAGATTGCAAGATATCTGCAAAATGGACTTTCTTGAACAGGTTTTAGAAACTTTTAAGCAAATAAATTGGCAGGTACAAGCCCGAATTCCACAACCTTTAACAGCATGCTCTTCATTTGATATTACATTTGTAATTGCTCTGATCGAAATGTGGTGCATAGACAAGGCAAATAACTATTGGATAGAATGCCTCAAAGAGATGTGATCTCATGGAACACATGATTGCAGGTTGTACACAAAATGTATTTGATGAAAATGCTTATTAAACTTTTCAAGCAATTGCGATTGGCAGGTGCAAAGATAAAATCTATAAAAATTTCTATTATGCAGCATGCATGAGCAGACAAGGCATGTTAACTACTTGAAATAATGCCTCCAAAGGATGTCTTATCGTAGAATGCAATGATTACATGATATACACATGTAATAAGGCACGACACTTGCTGAAGGTTTGCAAATAGGATTGCAAATTAAGTGGGTCTAACCTTGGGAAAACTTTGTGGTTAAGTGTGCTTGAGCTGGAGTAGTACTAGGATGGGTGACCTCCTGAGAAGGCCCAATGCTTCACCTCTGTGAGCATCACCTAGATGCAATGAGTGCTAAGTGGACCATTCATTATCATGAGAGATGGGTTTTTGTGAACCACTATTCATGAAACATGAGTTAATGGGTTTGACTCGTAGATTGAATCTTGATAGCAATATCACACGCATGTACTAATTTTTTTGAAAAATCTTATGAATATTTCAAAATGAATGTATTTGTAGATTTAAGTAACAACAATGGGAAGATTGGATTTGGTTCATATCTACTATACATGCATACAAAATGACAAAACATAGCCAAGGCACTGTAATCGTTCCACAAAATGCTTCAAAGAAATGTGGTTTCATTGACAATCATGAACATGGGTATGCACATGATGTATTTGTTAAAAGAGGCCTTGAAAAGATATCTTGAACAAATCAAGAAAAAGGAACACTCTGGCTATTGTGTCATAGTTGAACGTATGACAAAGTCTCAATGATTGTGAAGTGATATGGGAAAGTAAGTGATTCATCAAGGATGAACAATAAAATCAAGTCAATGCAGAGGTGGTGGTCTGGATTCTTTTGGCATTGTTTGTGGGATAACAATGACATGAATATGTGAAGCTCATATTACATGTTTTATATTGATGTGTTTGTTTGCACTACAACACTATGGAGCTCACTGACTAAGCTTCATATTTGCATCAATTGTTCTGACATGGGTTATATGCATGAGTTCACTTGGTCTATATAATATTTTTCACTAAAATCTTCATATTCCATGTATACATTAACGGGGAAGATCCAAGCTAGAGGGTGCAAATCTTTGGCTGGTGTTCAATTATGTACCCTTAAGCAAGACAATTCGAGAATTTATCGAGATAGTCAAAGGAAGTAAAAAGGTTGTTATATTTGGTATAAATTTTTCTCCATTATAATTTATGGAGGATGCCATTGAAATCATCTAAAAGAAAACCAATAAAGTAGTAGTGGTGTATCCAAATACTAGAGAAAAGTGGGATGGCAAGGAAAAATAGTGGTTACCCTCAAATTGCTTTTCAAATGGACAATTTGGTGTTTCTCTTAAGAGGTGGCAACTTCACATTATGCATGGATGGAGACTTGTTGAATAAAAAAAAAGGGATCTTATGACACATTGGATAATTCATGCTTGGCACCTACTTTGAAGTTCTCTCTCAAGGATGTTGAGCTATGAGGATTTGCATATTTAACAAGTGTGAAGGAGGTGTTGATGGATATGAGCTAATCATGTGATGAAGATGTCCAACTTTTCTCGTTTCATATTGTATCTTGAAGGAAAGCTATTAGTGAACAGATATTTTTTAGTCAATGGTCAAGATACCAATCTATGGGCATTTGGCAATACTTGGTCCTTTTTTGTTCTTATAGAGAACCCCCAAGATTATATGTTCATTTCAATAAAAAGATATAAGTTTTACGTTTTTGAGTATTTTGACAGTGATATGTTTACAAGTACAAATGGGGCTAACAAAGATGGACAAGTACCATGGAAAAATTCATAATTTAAAAGTTATAAGTTTCTAATCATTTTTGTAAAAGCGATTTATGTCATTCATTGTAATAAAAAAGAATAGAAAATGAACCTTGTTTCCAAAAAAAATGATGTAAATCCTAACTAAGTAATATTATTGTATTTAAACAATAGTTAAGAGGTAGGGGAGAGGACCCAGTAGTTGTGCACCCTAACTTCGCGCTTCTCAAAATCCTACATGGAAATTTCAAATCACTTCCAATTTTTTACAGCAGCTTACTTGGCAAGTCCCCTGCTTATAACTTTCGTTTTAGGGCCACATCATCAAATATGATGCCACATCAGCATGCTTTTAGTCAAGGTGTCCAGAAAGGCTCAAAAAAAAAGTGAGACCAATACTTGTACATTCACATCATGGGTAGTTGAGTGCTGATGTGGCATCACATGATTGGTTGCTTTTTAGATCAAACGAATACATTTTGTTTAATTATGGATAGTCAAGTCACAACTATTAGACATTATATAAACAACTTCTATCACAACCATTGAAACATCTAGTGGATCCTCTCCCCTAATTATAAAGTGGTTAGGGGGTAGTTACTGTTGTCTATTTTCATATTCACTACAAATGGGAAAATAGTCTTAGGTCTAAAAAATGCATGTTTTAAAGAAGTGGGCGTTAACTCTATTTCACTAAAACCCTTTTTACTCCTCATATCCATGCAAAAAGGCAAAGAAAGCTTCACGTGAAGGTTTCACATGCATGCAATAGGAGGAGAGAAAAGGCTTGGTAAAGTTTGAGTTACCGAAGAAGATCGAGTCTTTCTAGGGTTTGATAGCTTTTTTTTACATGATATTTTGCAAAGCTTTCATGGCAGCCAAGCATCAAGGGAGATCCACTGCAGAGTTGATTGGGCTATGTAATGATTCTGAGTTTGTTCAAGCTTCTTATGGCTTATGGAAGTCGAGCTCAGTTAGCTCTTGAGAGAGGCCTTCTTGCATTACCTGGATCTTTTGTTTCTAAGAAACTTCCATACCCTTCATTATCCTTGGATTTGATTTACTGCGCAAGGCATGGCATTGAATAAGAGCAGAACAATGGTGCTTTTCTGGTTGAAGTTGATCAGGTTTAAAAAAAAAACCAGAGATAGCGAGAGTTCGTTCTGAGATTCCCAAAGAAGAGGCTGAAGCCGTGGAGCTTGAAGATGTGAATGAGAACTCTCTAAAATCTGGAACAGATTTGCCCTTTGTTGAAGTTAAGAATATTTCTGCTCATAAGGAAGGAAAATTCAAATCTGGAAACAGGTAACTCTTTGCAGTTAGTAACAGATCCAACATTATAGACCATAGATGATA